>CM046441.1:34147273-34299124 GCA_025506515.1 Flaveria trinervia
ACACAAGCTCACAAACAAGACTCGAACGCATCATGCACACACATACTCATACACAAACGGGTCAAGCATACACACGCACGAAAACCCGATTTCAGATATGTTCTAGCCCCAAACAAGTAAAGGAGGGGTCCTAAAACTCACACAAACGATACCGAGAAGTAGAGCTTCGGTTTAGCTAGCTTCTCGACGATTTTGGCTCACTCGAACCAACCCGAACCAACTTTTCTTCTTTTTCTCTTCTTTCTCTCTTCCTTTCTTTCTTTTGGCTGATTTTAGTGGATGTGGGAAGAGGGTAAGGGTTGCCCTCTCCCTTAAATACTCCCACTTCCCAAACCTTCTCTCATTGGCGAGTTTGGTCCCTCGACTTTGGACTTTATTTCTTTTTCCTCCTTCGCCGGCTTTAAAAAAAATTAAATAACTGGTTGTTACAAGTCCACCCCCCCTTAAATAGGTTTCGTCCTTGAAACCTGTTATTCTTCGAACAAACGTGAGTAATGCTGTCTCATTTCTTCCTCAGTCTCCCACGTTGACTCAGATCCTTTTCCTGTGCTTCCACTGTACACGCACAAGAGGAACCACTTTATTTCTCAGCCTCTTCTCTTTTCTATCATTGATTGCCACTGGTTGCTCCACATGATTGAGCCTTTTGTCTACTTCAATATCCTCCAGTGGGACAATCATGTCCTTATCAGCTAAACACTTTTTCAGATGAGATACATCAAACATCGGGTGAATTCCACTTAACTCATCTGGTAACTCTAGTCTATAGGCCACCTCTCCTACTCCAGCGATGATTCGGAAAGGGCCTATGTACCTTGGGCTCAACTTGCCCCGCCTTCGGAAACAAATGATACCCTTCCAAGGTGAGACCTTCAACATAACCCGGCCACCCACCTGGAACTCAATCGGCCTGCGTCGTTTATCAGCATACGACTTCTGTCTATCTTTGGCTGCCTTCATGAAGGCTTTAATCTTTTCGAGCTTCTCAGTCGTAACCTCGATTACCTCGACGCTTCCCAATTCCTTCTGACCAATATCACCCCAACAAACAGGTGGCGTACCAATGTTGGCATGATAGCTGTTGTTGTATGAGAATTCGGCTAGCGGTAGGTGGTCATCCCAACTTCCCCCAAAATCAATCAGACATGCCCGAAGCATGTCTTCCAATTCTGAATGGACCTTTCCGACTGACCATCAGTTTGGGGATGATAAGGCATGCTAATATGTAACCTCTTCCCCATGCCATCATGGAATTTCTTCCAAAATTTAGAGGTAAACCGGGTGTCACAATCAGATACAATAGACACTAGCACACCATGACGAGTTATAATATTCTTGATGAACAGATCAGCCAACCTCTCAGATGAATATGTCTCGCGGATCGGTAGCAAGTGAGCACTTTTCGTCAAGCGGTCGACAATCACCCATATGGCATCGTACCTTTTCGGAGTACGTGAGAGCTTCATAATGAAATCCATGGTGATGTGCTCCCACTTCCATTCCGGTATATCCAAAGGTTGAATCTTCCCATACAGCTTTGATGCTCAGCCTTCACCTATAAGCAAGTAAGGCACTTACTCACATACTCCACCACATCGCGCTTCATACCCGGCCACCAGAAATCCTTATTCATATCTTGGTACATCTTCGTGGCACCAGGATGAATGGAGTATTGAGTCTTGTGAGCCTCATCGGTTATCTTCACCCGTAGATCCCCAAAACGAGGAATCCACACCCGTTCAAATTGGGTTTTAACACCAAGTGTGTTTTCACCCAATTCCCAAACCAGACCTCTCATCCTCTCAGAGTTAAGATGATCTTCTTCCAGTGCCTAATATTGAAACTCTTTGACTTTCTTTATCATATCATATGTCATGATCAGTTGATATGCTTTCACTCGAATAGGCTTGGGCCTCTCTTTTTGGCTAAGGGCATTAGCCAGCACATTGGCCTTGCCCGGATGGTAGTGGATCTCACAATCATAATCCTTTATAAGCTCCAACCATTGTCTCTGCCTCATATTCATTTCCTTCTTCTCAAAGAAGTACTTTAAGCTCTTGTGGTCGGTGAAGATGGTGCACTTTGTTCCGTATAGATAGTGCCTTCAAATCTTTAGTGCAAAGACCACAACTGCTAGCTCCATGTCATGAGTAGGATAATTGACGTCATGAACCTTCAATTATCGGGATGCATAGGCTATAACCATTCCTCTCAGCATTAACACGCACCGTAATCCTAAGTAGGAAGCATCACAATAAACCACCAGATCTTTGCTTCCATTGGGTAATGAAAGAATAGGAGCTTGAGTCAATCTCACCTTCAATTATTCGAATGCCTTCTCTTCAGCTTGACCCCACATAAAGTTTACTTCCTTTCAGGTCAACTTGGTTAGTGCCGAAGCAATCTTGGAAAAGTCTTGGATGAATCTTCTATAGTAGCCCGCCAAACCCAAGAAACTACGAATCTCGGATGGCGTCTTTGGAGACTTCCATTGCATCACTGCCTACACCTTAGCCGGGTCAACCATAATCCCATCAGGATTCACCACATGACCCAAGAACTAAACTTCACGCAACCAAAACGTGCACTTGGGGAATTTTGCATACAATTTCTCCCTGCTCAATGTCTCCAGAACATCCCGAATATGACCTGCATGCTCAATCTCACTCTTCGAATAAATCAGGATATCATCAATAAAAACCCTCATTGATTTATCCAACATAGGCCGACACATGGTTCATCAGATCCATAAAAGCAGCTGGCGCATTGGTCAAACAAAAGGACATGACAAGAAACTTGTAGTGACCGTAGCGTGTACGGAAAGCTGTTTTAGGGATATCCTGCTCCTTCACTTTAAGCTGATGATGGCCCGATCAAAAGTCGATCCTTGAAAACCAACTAGTACCTTGAAGCTGATCGAACAAACCATCTATCCTCGATAAGGGGTATCGGTTCTTCACCATCAACTTTTTTAGCTCTCGGTAGCCAATACACATCCTCATACTACCGTCTTTCTTCTTCACAAACAGGACCGGAGCACCCTAAGGAGAGATACTCGGTCTAATGAACCCCATGTCAAGCAGCTCTTGTAACCGCTCCATCAATTCTTTCATTTTCGTCAGAGCCAAACAATATGGTGCCTTAGCGACACGTTGGGCACCCGGTATCAGATCAATCTAGAACTCGACTTCTCTGTTAGGTGGCACTCCTGGTAAGTCTTCCGGGAACACATCTGGGAAATCACACACAACTGCTACATCAGATAGTTGTGGTGTTGGCATATCCACATCCTTTACATAAGCCAAGTAGGCACTAGATCCACGCCTTATACAGTTTCTCGCCACCACCATTGAGATTACTTTTGGGATCGTAGTAACCCGATCCCCATAAACCGTTACCAAACTCCCGTCGGGTGCTTTCAACTGAATCATCTTCTTGCGACACACAATGTTTGCCTTGGAGTCTGCTAACCAATCCATCCCCAGAACCAAATCGAAACCACCTAAGGTTATCACAAACGGTCTAACAGGAAACTTATGACCTTCTAGCTCCACATCATAGTTCTCTATCATCTCAGAGATCTAGGTAGACTTACCTATGGCAATTTCTACATCGAAGGGCGTATCAACACATCTACTACTAACAGGCAGTTTAGCACAGAAAGCAGTAGAAATAAAACTTTTAGTGGCATCCGAATCAAACAACACGGAAGCTAAAGTTTTGTTCACTAGAAACGTACCGGACACAACATCAAGGTCCATGCTAGCCTCCTCCTGTATCATCGTAAATGCCCTGGCGCTCACCTTTGGTCCTTCACCTTCAGTTTTCTTCACCCCAGAACTCTTAGCCCTGTGCTTCTTACAATCCTTGTTCATGTGGCCCTTCATGCCATAGTTAAAACACCGGACCGTATGACAGTCCTTGGCTATATGCCCCGACTTTCGACATTTGAAGCATACATTCAACCCCAGCCTACATTCCCCACTATGTTCTCTCCCATACTATCACACTTCTTTATACCTGCACCCGATGCGACCACACGATGATCGTCCACCCGTGCTTTCTTGTTACCCGTCAAGGCTCTACCCCGACCAAACCTCTTCCCCCATCAGTTCGATCACCACCGCTCTTCTTTCCACCTTAATTCACTGCCACCATCCTCTCTTCATACAGTCTCCCTGCCAAATCCACTACCGACCTAAATATGCTCGGCCGGGCAGCGATCATGTGCCTGGGAATATCCGTTGGCAAACCCTAAATGTACCTCTTGATTTTTCGAGACAGAGGTGTCACCTGATTCGGCACCAGACGTGCCATCTCGTTAAATTTCGTGGTGTACTGCTGGTGCGTCATAGTTCCCGCCTCCAGTTGCAAGAACTCCTTTTCGACCTTGTCCATTTCCCGACGAGGACAAAAATCCTCAATCACCAACTTTTTCAGCTCAAACCATCTCATCCTCCCGATGCCCTGTGTTAGGATCAGTGATCTACGTTTGACTAATTAGAGAGTATAGCAGCGGAATTCTAACAATGAATTAGCCAAATCACAAGAACAAAAGATATTCAATGTAATACAAAATGGTTATAGATAGAGAGAATTCTGTAGATAAATTTCATTCACTATTCGCTTTCGTGGTAACGGAATGTCACAATTACAATTAGGTCGACACCTCTTATATAAGAGATGTGACGTCTGCTGATGTCACTTGATAGTGACATCTAACAGAATTATTCCAACTAAAACACAACTACTGAAGATGTCAAAACAGCTGACATCTTCTTACAAAAATACTAAGTGTATCAGTTACTACAACTACTGAAAGACATAAACTACTGAAAGACATAAAACTACTGACGAGCACAACAACTGAAGAAGTATTCTTCAGCTGTTGTGTCAAACTTCTGAAACAATAACAACTGAAGAACATACTCTTCAGTTGTTTTACAAATACTGAAACAAGAAACTACAGAAAGGTAAACCATCACAACTACTGAAGAAGACCTCTTCAGCTGTTGTGACAACGTCTGATACTTTGGTCTTCAGCACTTGTGTCTTCAGACTTTGTCTTCAGCACTTGTGTCTTCAGACTTTGTCTTCAGCACTTGTGTCTTCAGACTTTGTCTTCAGCACTTGTGTCTTCAGACTTTGTCTTCAGCACTTGTGTCTTCAGACTTGTCTTCAGCACTTGTGTCTTCAGACATTGTCTTCAGCACTTGTGTCTTCAGACTTTGTCTTCAGCACTTTGTGCTTTCAGACTTTGTCTTCAGCACTTGTGTCTTCAGCTGTTGTGGTCTTCAGTAGTTGTTGTGATGTCTGTGGGACTTAAAGGTTTTTCTAATCCGTCTCATTGGTTCTTTTGGTCTAACAAACTCCCCCTGAATCAATGCAGCAAAAACCTTTAACTTTATTGAGGTCCCACTTATTGTTGGCAGAATGGTTGGTCTTTTTCCTTCTTGATCAGTTGAGAAGATGACCCATATAAGCACTGGCCTGGGAAGAAGTCTCAGAGATCTGTTTGGCAAGGTATGAATAGGAACTCTGTTTTGGGGAACTGGACATAGAGTTGTTACCCCATTCATGAGCTCTACTTCCCCATGATGAGTCGTACGACTCTCGAACATAGGCCTCAAGGAGAACAACCTGTTCCTCCTTGGAGAGTTTTTCTTTTCTAGAAGATGGGTCCTTCTTAAAGCATCAAGAAAAGAGAACACATATGTTTTCAGTTAGGATCAGTGATCTACGTTTGATTGATTAGAGAGTATAGCAGCGGAAATCTAACAATGAATTAGCCAACACAAGAACGAAAAGATATACAATGAAGAACAAAAGCGGTTATAGATAGAGAGAATTCTGCAAATATATTTCATTCAATATTCTCTTTCGTGGTAACGGAATGTCACATTACAATTAGGTCGACACCTCTTATATAAGAGATGTGACGTCTGCTGATGTCACTTGATAGTGACATCTAACAGAATTATTCCAACTGAAACACAACTACTAAGATGTCAAAACAGCTGACATCTTCTTACAAAAATACTAAGTGTTATCAGTTACTATAACTACTGGAAAACATAAAACTACTCATACTACAACGACTGAAGAACAAGCTCTTCAGTCGTTTTACAAGACTACTGAAAGTAAAAACATAAAACTACTGATATCAAACTACTGAAGAAGTACTCTTCAGCTATTGTGACAAACTACTGAAACTTCAGTACTGGTCTTCAGACTTGAACTTCAGACGTTTCATCAGCTGATGACTTCAGTAGATATCATCAGCTGATGTCTTCAGTCTTTGTCTCAGACTTTGTACACCAGTTGTGATCTTCAGCACTTGTAGACTCTTTAGCTGTTGTACTTCAGTACTTTGGTCTTCAGCTTCGGACTGTGTCTTCAGCGTTCAGCTTCAGCACTTGTGTTCTTCAGCTGTTCAGCTTCAGCACTTGTGTTCTTCAACTGTTCAGCTTCAGCACTTGTGTTCTTCAGCTGTTGAACTTCAGCACTTTAGTCTTCAGCTATGAAGTCTTCAGCACTTGATCTTCAGCTGTTGGAGTTTTCAGCACTTGTCGAACTGCTGATGAAGCTTCAGCAGTGTTGTAATATCATGTGGGACTTAGAGGTTTTCTGAACTTGGCTCATTGGTTCTTTTGGTCCAACAAACTCCCCCTGAACCAATGCAGCCAAAACCTCTAATTGATTTATTTTCCCACTTGTTATTGGCAAAATGGTTGGTCTTTTTCCTTCTTGATCAGTAGAGAAGATGACCCATATAGCACTGGCCTGGGAAGAAATCTTAGAGATCTGTTTGGCAAGGTATGAATGGGAACTCTGTTTTGGGTAACTGGACACAGAGTTGTTATCCCATTCATGAGATTTACTTCCCATTATGAGTCTGTACGACTCTCGAACATAGGCCTCAAGGAGAACAACTTGTTCCTCCTGGAGAGTTCTTCTACTCCTCCTTCAAAGAAGAACTCTGGAACATAGTACTCAGATAAGTACTTTATAGTCCTGCCATTCTTCAACTCCACAGTAGTTACCTCCTTATAAACAAATTCATCAGGATGAGTGCCTTCAAGGAGTAACTGGAGCTCATTCTTCTTGATGTCTTCAAGCTTTTTATATAATAACCCCTTTTTGATCATCTTGTTTTCCAGTAAGGGTTGAGGGGTCATTTTTATTGATGAGCCTTCTTGAATTCATCGATTATTCCCATGGTGAGACTACAATGGCCAACATGATGCTAGAGTCTATTGTTTTTCTAACCGACCATTGTATCTGTGTGGAATGGATCTTTTGTGGATTCTAGAATCACCTTGGGGTCTGGCCATACTCTAACTCTCTCCTTTGATACTGAAATGTGTGTCTGAGAGTGTACAGCCTCTGAGCATGCCCTTTCATGGCTTGTATAGATGATGACTGAGGAAATTCTTGTCAACCATCTTCAGTAGTTGCTCATCGTGCTGCTTCTGCTGTTCTTCATCTTCTATTTTGACTCTAACCGTTTCCCTTTGTGAGTCAGGTGTGATCATGAGTTGACTCCTGGGTTCTGGTAGCCTTAGAACAGCAGAGCGTGGCAGACTATCATCTTCATCCTCTTCTTCTTCATCTTCTTCTATCCTCAGCACCCTTCTCCTCCTTCTAGGTGCATCACTGGATGATGGTTAGGTTGGTTTTTGTGGTAAAGGAATTGGTTTTGAAGGTTGAGGATGTTTGGATTTGGGTTTTGAGATTGGTTGGAGATTTGAGGGGTAGGCTGTTTTGAGTGGGTGATTGGAAGGTTTTTCAAGCATTTTGGTTGTGAGTTTGGCTTTTGTGAGTCTTGCCATTTCAAACCTTTTTCCAGCCCCAGCCTCATCAAGTGCTTCAATGATTATCCCCTTATGAAATTGCTCAGACAAACAGATTCTGGTGGCTATAGCCAGAATGCTGTCTCTGGTCCATGAACGAATCTCCATCAGTGATCTTCCTAAGTATTTGGCTATGAATCGAATCATGATCTCCAATCTCTCTTTCTCCAGCACATTGTACCCAGCCCATCTGTTTTGAATTTCCTCTACTTCCAACCTCCTGATCTCACTGTCTAGTGTGGCTGTATCAAAGCCTTGCTTGAGAGTTGCTCAATGATTTGTCATGGATCGGCTGTGTTTCATCTGCATCTTTTACCAGCTCTTCCAAGGATTTTTCTTTAGCATTTGTTTGATCACCAGCACTTTCATTCTTTTGTAAGTGATCAGTTGTTGTTCCTTTTCCTTTTCCAACTCCTTGGTTTCTCTTGTGCCTTCTCATCCTCAGTTCTTTTCTTTTCTTTTCTTTCACTGCTATACTCTCCCCCTTTTTGGATGCATTGGTGGCAGGGGTTTGTACGCAGAAAGTTTCTTGTGCACAGCATCATCAATGAGTGGTTGTAGACTTGAGGAGATCCTCTCATCAATGGCTTTATAAACAATGTCATTGATGATGGGAGTGATGAGAGGTAGGGATTGTTGGAATACAGCAACCATCTGCTCAGGGGGGTTATGTCCCGGAGAGATAGTGCCAAAAGCAGAGGCGGAGGCTCAGTGAAGTGAGAGGGTAAAGTGTTGAGGGACCTTCAAATGAAGGTGCCATCTGTGGTTTGGTGGGGGCAGATGGACTTACATCCTGAGACTTCTTGGCAAGCAGTTCTTGTAGTCTGCTTACCTCAGCCTCCAGGATGGTGTTGTGGGCTAGAACGTCATAGAAAAAGCCCAGGTCATCATCAGCAGATGCTGAATCACCTGACCTCCTGCTTGTAGCAGGATGTACATGCATTGGGTGTAGACTAGTTTTAGCATGTGCCCTTTTTCTTGGAACTGGGGACTTCCAGCCTCAGGACTATGTCCTTCATCAGCTGTTGCCTCTAGTGAGGTCTTAGCTGTGTTACCAGCCTCATTCTGATCATGTGCTGATTCAGAAGAGGTGGCAGCCTCACTAGATGTTCTAATCTCCCTATCCACTAGGAGATAGAACTTGTAAACCCCCGTGCTGTGGGTTGTCAGAAGCATGGTGATCCTCTTCCTCAATATCTGTGGTTTCCCCTTTGTTGGTGGTTGTTGGGGAGGAGGAGAGGCATGCAGCTGAGTCAGCACGTTTGCAATGATTAGGGTTGGACTTTGGGGGGCGGTTGCATGGGGAGATGGGTAAAAGCAGTGTGCACCTGGGGAGGATGGTGCTCTTCAATGGCAATCTCCTCAAGGGAGGAAGATCCCAGATGTGTGGGTACCCCTTCTGTGGTGGCTGCAGGCTCCTTTTGAGAGGAATCCTGAGCGGCTGTGGCTGGTAGAGTCTCTGATACTGCTGGGGGTTTAAGCCAGCAAGTATATCCTGCCTTGGTGGTACAGGAGCATCTTCAGGGGACTCATCTCCCTGAACAGCTGTTTGGGGTGTTTTGGTTTTGGTTTAGTGGGGACTTTGGTTCTAGTGGTGGAAGCTGTGGGTTCCTGTGCTTGGGCTTTAGCATTCGAGCAGCTTCTTTGAGAGTAAGGTCTGAGTTGTGCCTGGACTATACCTCAGCCAAAACAGCTGGTGGAGGGACTCTAAGGCCAACAAGGCCATCAGATTTTAATTCATCTAAAATAATGGCCATCAGAAATCTGGATATAATGGCCATCGGTTTGCCGCAGGGTTCTGAGCCAAGTTCTTATTTCTAGAAACATGATTTCAGAAAAATTTAGCGGTTGGTGTTCTAGAATAGAATACAATACCTGTTGCCATTGGGATGACATTTGATCCCAAGAAGATGTCTTGGACGCTAAGCAAACATTTACCATGTGAAAAATAAATTTCTCAGCATCATGAAAATGTTTCTTCAGAATGGTTGTAGCCGAAGATCACCTTCATACCCATGATTGATAAAGGACATATCTGTTGTGCCCTTTGGGTATTCAGTCACAGCGATGGAGTCGTGTAAGTGTAATGTCTGACGAATGATGTCGGTTGTAACGACCACTGGTTCTGGTTGACAAAGGACCGAACAGAGATTTGGCCGGTAGCATCAGTAGAGAACAAAAGCATTTGACCAGAATTACTGAGGGATTCAGGGTAGATGGTCGGATTCAAGAGAAAGGCTGTGCGATATGGGGAATCCACAATTAAGTCAATGGCATTATCATATTTGTTCCAGAAAGCCGACTTGGAAGGTAAGCAACACAGTTATGTCGTGGTTTCAGACTCATGGTCGCCATGTTGAGAGAGAGAAGCTCAGAAAATAACAGCTAATGAAACATTAGAGAAGAGGACAGGTATTTATAGGGTAGGGGTTAGAAAATGACTGAAGGGTTTTGTGTTAGTCATCAGTAGTTTTAAACCGACTGTTGACATGGTATTACCTTTCAGACGTTGAAACAGCTGAAGTCGTGGTGTTAGGCATCAGCAGTTATAAAACTACTGAAGACCATGGTTTTGACTTCAGATGATGAAAAACTAAAAAACTGGTATTAGTCTTCAGTAGTTGTGAAACTACTGAAGACATGGTTTTGTCATCAGTTGTTGTAAACAGATGTTGACTGGTATTAGTCATCAGTTAGGTGTGAAACTACTGAAGACATGGTTTTGTCATCAGTTGTTTAGGATGAAACAGCAGTTGTAGAAACAACTAAGAGAAAGTTCTCTTCAGTAGTTTCATCAATTCATAGCCTTTCAGCTGTTTCATACGTCCTCAACACTTACTCATCAGACTTTGCCATCTGCTTTTCAGATGTTTCATAGACGTCAGTACTTATCTGTTACTGATATCAGTAGTTATAACTACATCAGTAGTTGTAACTTGATCAGTTGTTTAACAGAATCAGTACTATCTGTGATATGGTTACTAATGATCATCAGTATTTATTTACTGAGATCATCAGTAATTATCACTTATTCTAGCTGCAGCATACCAAGCCTTAACATAAGGTTTTGGAAGAAGAACTATCCAAAGGCTTAGTAAAAATATCTGCAAGCTCATCAGCACTAGGCACAAACTTAGGATCAATCAGACCTTTTTCAAAACAATCCCGAATAAAGTGATGTCTGATCTCTATATGTTTGGTCCTAGAGTGCTGGACTGGATTTTTGACAATACACAGAGCTGAAGCACTATCCATTAATAATGGAGTCTTAGTCTCTATAATGCCATAATCTAGAAGTTGGTTCTGAAGCCAGAGTACTGAGAAGTACAACTTCCAGCAGCAATGTACTCGGCCTCAGCAGTTGATGTAGCAACAGATGTTTGTTTCTTACTCTGCCAAGAAATCAAACAGTTGCCTAGGAATTGACAACCACCAGAAGTTGACTTCTAGTTAACTTACACCCTGCATAGTCACTATCTGAAAAAGCAACTAATTTGTAAGAGTGTCCAGTGGAATACCATAAACCAGAGATTGTGTACCTTGCAAATATCTAAAGATTCTCTTGACTGCAATCAAATGAGACTCTTTAGGAGCAGCCTGAAATCTAGCACAAACACATGTAGCAAACATAATATCTGGTCTAGAAGCTGTTAAATACATCAAGGACCCAATCATACATCTGTAAAGTGTTCATCAACAGCTTTACCTTTCTGATCAGCATCCAGTTGTGTGGTGTTGCACATGGGCGTAGAACAGGGCTTACAGTTTTGTAAATCAAACTTATTCGAAAGATCTTTTGTATATTTTGACTGATGAATAAAGGTTCCATCAGCTTTTGTTTAATTTGCAAGCCTAGAAAGAACTGTAATTCTCCCATTGCACTCATTTCAAACCTCTTTTTCATTAATGTTGTAAAATCATCACACAACTGGGGATCAGAGGATGCAAAAATGATATCATCAACATAATCTGAACAAGTAGCTTATGCTGATCCACCTTGTTAATAAACAAAGTTTTATCAATGGAGCCTCTAGTGAAATTATTCTTAAGAAGAAAGTGGAAAGTGTCTCATACCAGGCTCTAGGAGCTTGTTTCAACCCATAAAGAGCCTTATCAAGTTTATACACCCATTCAGGATGTTTATTATCCTCAAAACCTGGTGGTTGACACACATAAACTTATTCTTTTATTTTACCATATAGAAATGCACTTTTGACATCCATTTGAAAAACTTTAAGATTGTGGAATGCAGCATAGGCTAAAAACAATCTGATGCCTCTAGTCAAGCTACAGGGGCAAAGGTTTCATCATAGTCAATACCTTCTTCTTGTGAAAAACCATGTACAACCAATCTAGCCTTGTTCTTAACAATAAGCCATTTTCATCAGTTTATTCCTAAACACCCATTTAGTGCCTATTGCACACTTACCTGGGGGAAGAGGAACCAGTTCCACACTTGCTGTTTCTTGAACTGAAGTAGCTCAAGCTGCATGGCTTCAACCCATCCATTTTCTCTCAAAGCAACATGGTAGTTCTTTGGCTCTAGCTGACTGATGAAGAGAGCATAGAAGCAGAAGTTAGACAATTGACTTCTTGTTGAAACACCAGCATTGATATCACTAATAATCTGAGACATTGGGTGATTCTTCAGTTCTTGATAAACAATGAGATCTGTGCAAGTGTTAGTAGAACCTTCAGCAGCAGCAGATGTTAATGTAGACTCTTGAAACCAAGAATTAGATGGTAACTCAAAAGATGTAGAGCAATCAGAGATCTCATCAGCATTTGTTGTGGATGGAACTGCTGAAGCTACAGGAACATCAAATTTAGCAGACACAGGAAATTGGTCACTAAACTTGAATAGGTGAGTATTGATATTATCATCATCATCATCAATACCACCAGGTGGAAGACATGCTGCAAAAGATGATTTATCCACATGATCTGCAACAGTTGGAGGTTGATAAGGAACATATTGCAGTATGTCCAAATCAAACAACTCCACAGGGTTTTGTGGAATCTTTTCCATAGGAGATTCATTAAACTTCACATGCAAAGTCTCTTCAACTATCTTTGTTCTGCAGTTGAAGACTCTGTATGCCTTGCAAGTAGATGAATAACCAACAAAATACCCTGCATCCACCTTAGGATCAAATTTTTGGAGTTGATCCTTTGTGTTGAGAATAAAACAGGGACACCCAAATGCTTTGAAAAATGAAATTAGAGGAGCCAAGTGATGGAGAACTTCATATGGAGTCTTCACAACCTCTGATTTACTAAGACTCTATTCTGCACATAGCAAGCTGTGTTAACAGCTTCAGCCCAAAGGTCAATGGCAAACCAAAGTCAGCCAGCATGGACCTTGCAGCTTCAATTAGGTCTGTTCTTTCTCTCCCTACTCCATTTGTTCTGGAGTCCTTGGTATGCTAAACTACCTTTTGATATAGAAGTCATCAAGTGTATGGTTTCTGAATTCAGTCCATGTCACTCCTAATACACTTGATTGGAAGGGAATACTGCTTCTCAACATACAACACAAAGTGAGTAATCTTCTGAGCAACCTCATCCTTTGAATGTAGAAAGAAAGTCCATACAAATCTGGAGTAATCATCCACAACTACCAGACGTATTTCTTCTTTGCCATGCTCATTACTCTCACAGGACAAATAGATCTATATGCAGTAATTGCAAGCAGGCAGTGGACTTAGGCTCTTTAATAGGAGGGAATGAGACTTTGTGCTGTTTTCCTTTTTAACAAGCAGTGCAGGTTTCATCACAGTGGAACTCTTTATTGGTAGCCTCTAACTAAACTATTGTGGATTAGCTGATTCATGTTTTTGAAATTAACATGACCCAGCCTTCTGTGCCACAGTTTAGATTCTTGAGAAGAGGCTTTGGAAAATAGGAAAGGATTGCCTCTGAGATCTATTTTCTCGGAAGATCTAAGGCATACACTCTTCTGTCCTGTTGGCTCTCAGGAGAGTGTGATCATCCAACACCTTATCAATCAAATGCAGAACTTTGGATGACAGAATCCTACAATTCTGACTGGTGAAAGAGCAACATGGCCTTATCACACATTTGACTGACACTCAAAAGATTGTACTTGAGATTTTCCACATGATTAACATCATCAAAATTTATTCTCCATTGGAGACAAAGCCGTTGCCAATGATGTAACCCCTAGCATCATTGCCAAAAGAAAACAAACCCTTCTTTCCTTGAGAGTAGTCATGAAGAAGAGAGTTGTTCCCAGTCATGTGCATAGATCCCCCACTGTCTACATACCAGATGCTACTTTGGCATGATAAAGAACCCTGCAATTATAAACAATCAGTTAGTTTGGAGACCAAACATTTTTGTTTTGGGCCTGGTCTCATCAATAGATGGTAAACTAACAGGTTTGATGGAAACAACAGCCTGAGAGGAAGAAGATGGTGAAGAAGATGAATCCTTTGGCTTGGACCTCCTTTTATGTGGTTTCAACATAGGAACATCTAATTGGTTAACTCTTCCCAATAGATGTTGAACCATCATAACCAGCTGTGTCTGATTTTGTGATAAAGCTTTAGCTCATCAGACACTGCCATTGGAGTTTGATAAGTTCCTATGTTGCACCTTCTTCTTTTGAGCAATCTCAGTTGTTACCTGTTTAACCCCTTCCTTTTTGGATTTCTTTATGGACTTAAGGGTTACAGGATTTGATGTTGCTGATACAAATGTGGTCTCAAACTCAGTTTTCATATTATCCATTTTCTGTTTAATTTCCTCTTTATGTTTGAGTTTGGATCCTCTTTTGTACCAGCAATCATCTGTAAGATGATTGAACAAACCGCATACTTCACATGGTTTCTTCTTCATCTTAGGTAATCATCAATAAAGAGGATGAAACAACTGAAGACTTGCTCTTCAGTGCTTTGAAAGCATTGTTTTCTTTCTTGACTTCCTCTTTAGTAGTCTTCAAACTCTTTCTACTGACAGTTTTCTTCTGTTTAGTACTGACAGTAGTTGAGTTTCAACTTCAGGTGTAAATCTTGCTCTCCAGTCCTTTCAGGACTTTCAGAATTAACTCTTGAGTTGATCAACTCATTGATCATGTGAGTGTCAGCAGTGGAACAATCAACATCAGCTGATAGGTTCTGAGAGGGCTTAGTTGCTGACTTCTACTTTTTGGTGCTGTAACAGAAAGTAGATCACATGATGAAATGAATTGGTTATTGCTCTCACCATCAGATTCTACCTCTGCTCTGGGAGTAAAATCTGTAGGTGGAGCAGTGTGATTGTAACCAATGCCAAACTTCACATTGGAAGCAGATTGCTTACTAAGAAGCATTTCAAAACCTTTGCATGATTGTACCCATCGATCACACTCTACTGGGTGACTGCAAGGGTTTCTTTGAGATCTTTGTACTTCTCAAGAAGTACCTCTTCCCTAGCCTTATAATCTGTGATTTGGCATTTAAGTTTGTAAATCTCATCATTCTTTTCATAAGAGCACAGACTCAAATTTCTTTTCTTTTGGAAATTGTTTGTGCTAGCTCGATGTTCTTGTTAATCAAAGCTACATTTGCTTCTCTAATAGATGCAAATGCGCTATGCATGTTTCAGAACATAATTTGGCTTTTGCCTCAGAAGATACTTGTGATACCTTTGGTGTAGAGGCATTAGTGGATGAAGTATCAGCAGAATCCAAAGCCATAAGAGCTAGATTTCCAAAGGGACTATCACCACCATGTTGACCAGCACCAGTGAACAGTTGTTCATGACCAGACACAATCTGGTAAACTGCTCCAGTCAACAACTCCTGGGGTGAAGAAGTTGTGTTGTTGAGGTTGAGTTTGTTGATGAGATTGGGAAGGTTGTGGTTCAGGCAATGCTTGTGGTTGTTGTGCAATTGGAGCTTGAACAGGATTTGGTTGAGGCATATAATAGCAGGGATAAGGATATGACATTTGACCCTGGGGAACAAGTATGCAGAGATCTAGGATGTGAATGTTGACCAGAACCAGCAGGATGTTGCCCTCTGTTGTGGGACTAGTACTAGGAAAAGTCACAAAGGGTGTAGAAGAGTTAGATCCAGTTGATCTACACTCTCTTGCAAATTTTCCAGCCTTTGGCATTTGTGACACCTCAACTTACTCTTGTCAAAACCAACTTTGGTTTTGCCAGAGAGTCCAGGAAATTTCCAGCCAGTTCTCTTATAGAATCTGAGATCTGATATTATCAATGTTATTTGGCTCAGAATATCCATCTCTTCTAGATCATCATCAGCTATTCCTTTCAAATCATCCATGATGAAGCATAGATTGTCATTATTACTGCCAGAAAACTCTCAATACCAACAATGCATGATCAGAACTATTTGAAGAGAAATCAATATGCTCATCATAATTACTTTCAGATGCAGCATATTCTGACTCATGACCAACAAGGCAGTATTCCCTGGTACAAAGTCATCAGTGAGCTTTCCTGATGAGGACAGTTCCTCTTCTGCTCTATCTCTCTTTCGAATCTAAGCAGTTCCCATGAAGTTGGGTGACAGATAGGCTATCCAGATTTGCACTGGAGCGTAGGACAATAGTGTAAGTGTCCCATCTCTCAGGCAGTGATCTGAGAAACTGTTATTCATCTGGCTATTGGTGTATTCCTGTTTCACCATTTTCAGCTCAGAGATCAAGCAGGAAAAACGCTCAAAATGTTGAGTCAGTGTCTCACCCTTTCTATGAGAGAATGTCTCATATTGTGGGCAAGGATTTCTCTGTTGTTTGTTAAGACCTCATTTGTGCCACCGAATTGTTCCTTCAGGGCATTCCAGAGATCATGAGCAGTTTCATGATGCATAAGCCCTGAATAGATTTCATTAGGCAGTGCCATGGCCAGAATTCCATGGGCTTAGCATCAATCTCAAACAGTTTCCGATCTTCATCAGAGTATTGTTCCTTTTTCTTCGGAATCATTTGATTGGTTTCCGGATTGTTCACCATAGGCTTATGTGGTCCATGTACCACAGATGTCCAACAACCTGAACTGTTAACAGACAGGTGATGAAGCATTCTTCGCTGCCATATGTTATACTCGGTCCTAACCAGCATCGGGGGCTGGTTGAGGAACCAGTATTGTGAGGATCATTAGAAGGAGTAGTCATCTCAGATTCAATCAAATTCAATTAAGCTCTAACAGATTTAGAACAAAACACACAACCAATTGAACCAAGAGAGATCTCAGAATAAATGAACGAAAGCGTCAGAAATTCAATAATCTATAACCAGTTCTTGCAAAATTCTAATTCAATGACACATAGATCAATTAGCAGTTTCAATGATTAATTGTTAGATCAATCAATGATTAACCTGCTCTGATACCACTTGTTAGGATCAGTGATCTACGTTTGATTGATTAGAGAGTATAGCAGCGGAATTCTAACAATGAATTAGCCAAATCACAAGAACAAAAGATATTCAATGTAAGAACAAAACGGTTATAGATAGAGAGAATTCTGTAGATAAATTTCATTCAATATTCGCTTTCGTGGTAACAGAATGTCACAATTACAATTAGGTCGACACCTCTTATATAAGAGATGTGACGTCTGCTGATGTCACTTGATAGTGACATCTAACAGAATTATTCCAACTGGAACACAACTACTAAAGATGTCAAAACAGCTGACATCTTCTTACAAAAATACTAAGTGTTATCAGTTACTACAACTACTGAAAGACATAAAACTACTAACGAGCACAACAACTAAAGAAGTATTCTTCAGCTGTTGTGTCAAACTACTGAAACAATAACAACTGAAGAACATACTCTTCAGTTGTTTTACAAATACTAAAACAAGAAACTATTGAAAGGTAAACCATCACAACTACTGAAGAAGACCTCTTCAGCTGTTGTGACAACGTCTGATACTTTGGTCTTCAACACTTGTGTCTTCAGACTTTGTCTTCAGCACTTGTGTCTTCAGACTTTGTCTTCAGCACTTGTGTCTTCAGACTTTGTCTTCAGCACTTGTGTCTTCAGACTTTGTCTTCAGCACTTGTGTCTTCAGACTTTGTCTTCAGCACTTATGTCTTCAGACTTTGTCTTCAGCACTTATGTCTTCAGACTTTGTCTTCAGCACTTGTGTTTTCAGACTTTGTCTTCAGCACTTGTGTCTTCAGCTGTTGTGGTCTTCAGTAGTTGTTGTGATGTCTGTGGGACTTAAAGGTTTTTCTGATCCGGCTCATTGGTTCTTTTGGTCCAACACCCTGCTACCCTCAGCTTGGACAATGTTGTCCCACTAGCACAAAACTAAATCCACAAAAGAGTGGGTAGCGAATTTCACCTTCTAATCTTCACGGCACTCACAAATATCGAGAACAACCGCCATTTCCCTCACCCACCTGTGAGCAGCAGCAGCAGTGCCGTTTCCATCGAAAGTTGGGGGCTTGCATCTCATAAACGCCCTATATTTACAGCCTCGTGCCTCCTCCACCGCAGGCTCTTCTTCTTCCTCTTCTTCATCATCAGAGAGAACCGTTTCCGGCTCCGGTTGCTCTCGTTCTCCCGAGGACCTGTTTCTTTCCTTTCTTTCCCCTTCTCGTACAACCTTAATAACTTCGGTCACCACAGACGGTAAGATTGTCTGCATGACCTCATGAACTTCTTCCACCACAGCCTTCTTTACTGAGGCTCTCAGATTGGCACTGTGTCTCTAGTTCTTCATAAACCACCTTCTCCACTTTGGGTCTCCTCTCTTGGGTCACGGTTCAGCACCATGACCTCCACCCCGTTAAGCTTTCGAAGATCTACCACCGGCCATTCACACGCACACTGAAAGATTCAAACACCAACACGGACATTCAAGGAACAGCTCAGTTTATGTTAAGTATAGTAAGTCCCTAATTACAGTGGCCAGTTGTGATTAGCCACTTACTTTACTCTTCATACCCTCAGCATTATCTTTCCTGACTATGTCAGTATTTAAACCTACATACAACACATAACCACATACCATGCACACATAATACCGCATAACTTTACGAAAATACCTGATGGCACGCAGTTACTCAGATTGGCATCCCTTCCCTTTCCGTCCCATTCTCAGTTTAAGATTAGGTTTATTTTGAAAAAATATTTACCCAATTCACTTAAACTTTAGCTTTGATACCAACTTGTAAGGCCCCATTCCCGGGATGCTTACAGTTGGGTTCTCGTGGCACAAAAAACATATAAATTACATTTGCCTTATGAAAATATTGCAGCGGAAACATAAAAATAACTTTTCATATCATTACAAATGCTTTTGCAAGTTAATACAAGCGTTCATTACAAAATAGCATTCGTTCGTACTACAATGCAAAAACATTAACAAAGGAATGTCATCCAAAAGAGCTTAGTAGCCACCTCGGGCCATCCTCATCAACTATTACCCACCAACTAGAAAGACATAAAAGTCAGCGTTGCTGAGTGAGTTCTAGTTTTATAATAAAACATTCTTTTCTTCCGTAAAACCGTTATTTACTTTCTTTCAAAATCATACCATACTTTACATTTTTTCGTGATCATACATCATATGTTCATACATATAATATCATCATTATCTTCTTTAATCTTTCATGCTTCATGCTTTACTTTTCCTTTCTGACAACCATAAACCCTTCCCTTATGTTCATGGTACTGGACATAGGCCTATCATGGACCTACTATAACGTTGCATCGCACCTCGTGGTCACAGTACCTAGGGTAAAATTTAGGTTTACTATGCAATACCATTCTGTTCGTGGTTCTGGACCTAGGCCTCTCATAGACCTTCTATAACGGTGCATCGCACCTTGCGGTCACAGTACCTAAGGTATGAATGTAGGTGTACCATTGCCATATGCAATACCTTTCTATTCGTGGTTCTGGACCTAGGCCTATCATAGACCTTCTATAACGGTGCATCCCAACTCATGGTCATAGTACCTAAGGTACGCATCAATAGTTCTATGCAAATAGTTAATCACAAAGAAAGACCCCTATGCATATACCATGCTTACCAGACTATTCTTACTTTCATTACTCGTTAATGCATGCATTCTTACTTTAGGTTCTTCTTTTCTTTATCTTTCACTTTACGTTACTTAATACATTATTTATTCATTAACATCACACGTAAAGCCATAGGAAAGATAAACATACATCATTACAAGGAACATAAAATACACATGCATTAACATCATTTAGGGCACATCATACATACATAACATGCATAATCATGCAATATCATCATCGTCATGCCGAATAGGCTCTTACTGGAACCTTTAGGTCAAAACTTACATATGCACTTTCTCCTGAAAGTTAGAAGTCAAACTACACTTTCCTCGGGTGCAACAACCCTATTCAGGCGTATGGACATGAACATCATGCGAATGAACCAATGCGGAGGAACACTCATGCGATTGAACACCCAATCGTGCGAATGGACTAATGCGGACGGACCTTATGTGAATGGAACTAATGCGGATGTGCACTTATGCAACTGGACCTTCAATCGCATGACCTACACGTGACTGACCTTTCAATCGTGCGAATGGACCTTCAATCATGCGAATGGACCCCAATCGTACCCTATTCGGCCATATGGCCTCCATTCGGTTTCCAGTTGGTCGCCTAGCCCTAGCTGATGCAGAATACAGTTCATCCCGACTGCAGCCGAGGGTTTTCGGCCTCCAAACTCATCTAAACCCATTTTAAGCCGAAATCGACCATCCTAAACCTTAGGGATGCATACCAAAACTCCATTCAAGCACACATAACCTCACAAACAAGACTCGAATGCGTCATGCACACACATACTCATATACAAACGGGTCAAGCATACACACACACGAAAACCCGATTTCAGATGTGTTCAAGCCCCAAAATCATTTGAAATCAAGTAAAAGAGGGGTCCTAGAACTCACAAAAACAACACCGAGAAGTAGAGCTTCGGTTTGACTTGCTTCTCGACAATTTTAGCTCACTCGAACCAACCCGATCCAACTTTTCTCCTTTTTCTCTTCTTTCTCTCTTCCCTTCTTTCTCTCTTCCCTTCTTTCTTTTAGCTGATTTTAGTGGGTGTGGGGAGAGGATAAGGGTTGCCCTCTCCCTTAAATACTCCCACTTCCCAAACCTTCTCTTGTTGGCGAGTTTGGTCCCTCGACTTTGGACTTTATTTCTTTTTCCTCCTTCATTAGCTTTAAAATAAAATAAATAACCGGGTGTTACACATACTTGGTCTGATTTAGAAATATTCTCTTTGGTGTCTGATCCACCTGTAACCCGAGAAAGAACTTCATCTCTCCCATGGCACTTATCTCAAATTCAGCTTTCGTTACTGCTTCAAATTCTTTACATAGTTCTTTGTTTTTTGGAACCGAAGATTATGTCATCAACATAAATCTGTACTAGCAGTAAGTGACCATCCTTTTCTTTGATGAACAGTGTAAAGTCAATCACTCCTCTGCGGAAGCCGTGTTTCACAAGATGAGTCGAGTGCTCTCATACCATGCTGTTGGGGCTTGGTGGAGCCCATAGAGAGCCTTATCTAGCTTGTAGACTCTATCCCGATGATACGGATCCTCAATCCTTCAGTTTGATTGACATACACTATCTCCCAGATTTCATATAAGATGAAATGTACAGATTGCTTCCATTCTCGCCACAGGTGCAAACACTTCATTGTAATCAATGCCTTCGACTTGTCGAAATCCCTGAACTACAAGTTGAGTCTTGTTTCTGATTATGACACCTTGGTCATCTTTTTTGCATTTCAATACCCATTTAGTGCCAATGACCTTAGAACCTTTTTGTCTATCCACGAGTGTCCATACTCCTAACTTCTTGAATTGAAGAAGTTCTTCTTGCATGTCACTCACTAATGCCTCATCGTTTAAGGCTTCACTTACATATTTTGGCTAAAATTGAGGCACAAAACATCGATAAGCACCATCATGAAAATAGCCTTTTTCCATGACTGAGGCATATTCAGCAGGGTATAACTGATTTCTTGTCTATACTCCTGGTTGTACATCCCCTATGACGTTGTCTAGAGGACGATATACATTAAGTCGGGATCCAAAAGTGGTGGGAACGACTACTTCCTCATCCAGATTTTGAATGCCTGGTTCAATATCTGTACCCATTGGAGTGTGAGGTTCTGAAGTGTCAGAGGCATCAACATTTGATCCTTGTGTACTTTCAGTAGCAGGAACATGTTCCTCCTGATCCACCTGATCATCCTCCACTTCTTTATCATCAGAGGAAGATTGACTTACCTCCAGTGCCCCCTAAATGACTAGAAGACTCATGTTGTGAACCTGATGTTGTCAAGTCTAGTGATGGTGTGTTTAAGACATGGTACAACATTTGGTCGATAACTCATCATCAGGAGGGGAGATAAGGATATTGAAGGACTTAAGAATTCATCATAATAAAAGAAGAATGCGGGTCCTTTTCTAGCAAGGGGGGTGGTGTATCTCTAAACGTCGACGTTGGACCACACTTCTACTTGACTCGTTGAGTTGTTGTAAACTCTCTTATTCGGAATGTTGTATCGTAGAAAAACTCCTTCTTTCGCCTTTTCACTAAACTTCTATGACTGATTTTTCTTCAGTAGCGTACATGGTGTGCCAAACGGTTCGAGATACTCTAGATTAGGTTTACGTAGTTGGAACAACTCGTAACACGTTTTACCATGATGTTTGACCACCAGGACTAGATTTAGGGTGTAACATTCATTGGCAACTACCTCATTCCAAAATTGGATAGGTTGTTTCGAGTCTGCTAGCATCGTTCATGCTGTCTCTATCAAACTCCGATTCTTTTGTTCAGCAACTCCATTCATTTGTCGAGTGTAGGCAAATGTGAACTGATGTACAATTCCTTTCTCTTTGCAGAATGCCTCCATCCATTGGTTCTTGAATTCTGTGTCCTTGTCTGAGCGAATCTGACGTTCTTTCAGCTTGTAGAGAGATTCCGATGTGGTCATCAGCTGTTTGAACGATTCAAATGTTCTGATTGGATTTCAGAAACATTACCCAAGAGAATCTGGAGTATGCATTAGTGACTACATAACAGTACAGATCACCAGCGATGCTCTTGGTGCTCACATGACCAAACAGATCAATGTGTAGAAGTTCGAGAGCCAATTCAATAGAATTTACTTTCTTTGCCTTATGAGACTTCTTGGTCTGTTTGCCTTTCTTACACGCTACACAAAAATCTAGAAGTTGAAAGTTCTTAACATTAACTCCATTTACTAAATCATTCTGAATAAGGTGATTCAGCTTCGGTGGATTTATGTGTCCCATTCTCCTATGTCAGGAGATCGAGTCCCTCTCAGTTGCCTTTGAAAAGAAGCATTGAACTTGATGATCGGTTGTGGAGATCTTTGTTAGATCCAAGACATATAAGTCATTATATCATAAAGCTGACATTAGGATTTGTAGAGATTAGTGAAGAGGCTAATGCAACCTAAACATTTTAAGTCTTTCCTACATGTTGTAGAAGTGCATTAAAGAAGAAGCTTAGGAAGTTTCACGCATGAAACAGAAAACATACTCTAAGTGTGAAATCTTCCGAAGCCAAGACCAATATCTTCCGAAGCCAAACATGAAGTCTCCGAAGCCTTAGAGACAAAGTCTTCCGAAGCTTCAAGCTCATGAAGACAGATTTCTTCCGAAGACTTTTAGTAACATGCTTTATCTGATGTACTGTTCCATAAAGCTGGACACTTTTCCGCTGCACCTCTGCAAGTCACCAACTTACATGAGTTTGTGAAAAGGTCCATGCTTTTGGTAACTGTACATTGAGGTCTTGAGTCTGTAACTTTCTACTTTATGTACGTTATCCTTTTCGTAATAGAAAAGGATGTGAGCTATGGCATGTCATAGTCACAAGTCAAAAGGCATTCTGCCTTTTGACTTTACAATTGATTTTGTTCGTGTCTAGTCAATTGTATCCAGCTGGCTTTCAAAGTATAGCTGGCTGTAAGACGTAGTATAAGTATCTCATGTTCTTGTATTTTATTTATGCTTTGTAACACTTGTAATAGAACATAGAGAAGGCAATATACTGCATTCTTGAAAACCATACACTTGTGTTCTTTGTGTTCTATCTCTTGCATTACTTGTCTTCTTATTATGTCAACACTTGGTTAATCCAGTTTACTATTTGACTAATGTTTAGTTAATCTCCTCTTTGTGTTGTTGTGTTGAAACTAACCCTTCAACAATTTTGCATTTGGTATCAGAGCATTTCAAGCTCTTGATATAAGATCTCACCATCTTAAGATCCCTCACACACACAAATACTAAAATTTTCAAATGGCAGCCATTGCCAAAACTGATATAGAAACTGGAACCATGAACAAGTCCCCACTGATCACTCTTGATGAGTTTGATACTTGGTGTTTAAGAATGGAAGGTTTCATCAGGTCTCTTGATTCAAGAATGTGGGATTCTATTGAGAATGGACCTTTCCTACCAAGCACCCCTTCTGCTACTGGTGCTGGTATGATCCCCAAAGATGTGGCTAACTACTCTAATGAAGATAGGAAAAGAGTAGAGATAGACTGAAAAGCTATGACAACACTTCAAACTACCTTTCCAAACTCTGTATATAGAGGTTTCAAGAAGTGCAAAACAGCCAAGCAGTTGTGGGATGCACTGAAACTGATGTATGAGGTTCTTCTGAAGCCAAGGAGAACAAGAAGGGTCTCCTAAAGCAGCAGTTTGGAAACTTCACCTTCAAAACAGGTGAAACCATGACTCAGCAATATTTCAAGTATGTTGAGATTGTGGATACCCTAGTGGATGGAGGAGTTTCTCTTGAAAACAGAGATATTGTAAGGAAGTTCATGTCCTCACTTCCTAGGCAATGGACACACTACTGTGTGGTGATCAAGAGAACTAAAAATCCCAAAACTCTTACTCAGACAGAGTTATATGGGATTCTCAGTGGCTACCAGATGGAGATGAACATGCAAGGTTCATCTGGCAACTCTAACAATCAAATGGGTTCAGCCCTACATGTGATTGAAAGGGATAGCATAGAACCCAAACATCATCTCTTATGCTACCCTGGCAATTCACCAAAGGGTCCTTTCATCACCTTCCCAGAGACACCAAGGGAGAACTACACTCAAGGAAGCCCATTCCAAGAGACAAGCTCTTCTCAAGCTTTTGTGTCTTCTGATGAAAGCTATGGCAACTATCTTTTCACACTTGAAGACCTGGACTGTATCTATCCAGATGATCTGGAATATATGGCAATAGTCCAGTAGATGGCTCTTCTCACTCACAGAGCGAAGAAGTTCTACAAGAGAACTGGAAGGAAGTTTCCAAGCAATGCAACCAGTGGAAAGTTTGGACTGGACAAAGGCAAAGTCAAGTGTTACAACTGTAACTTGATGGGCCACTTTGCTAGAGAGTGTAAGGCACCTAGAACAAATGGTGGCCAAACACAATCCAGACCAAACTACACTGACAAAGCTCTTCACAATAAGAAGTCAAAGCAGCAAGCTGCTGTTGCTGTTGAAGAAGGAGGCTTCGACTGGAGGTTTCAGGTGGAAGATGCTTCTCCAAACCAAGCACTAATGGCTGATCATGATAATGCCAATGTATTAGAACATCTCTGTACTCCTGAATGCATTGCTAAAGTTAGGTCCTACAACTTGGAACTGAGATCTGACCTTGAGTCCTTAAACATTCAAAATCTGATTTAGAAAGTATGAAAATGATTAGAAGCTGAAAATAGAGGACTTAGAGAAAACCATTTCAGTTGTAAAACACGAACACACAGATTTTAGGACTCAGATCAAAGATCTAATAACCAAGTTAACTGAGTGCCAGACTAAGCTTGTGATCAGCAAAGCCAGGGCAGAAAAGAGTGTTCTTGAAGAAGAGACCTTCAAGAACATGATATCCTCATCCCTGCACAACAAAGTGTGCTATCAAAAAAAGCAGGGACTAGGATCCAATGAGATATCTCCTCCACACATAATCTTGTCAGTAAGATCGCCTAGGTGTGGAACTTGTGAAGATGAACTTCCTCTCATAGATCCCATGAGTGAAGAGGATGAAGAAGAGATAGTGAAGAATCCCTCTGAAATGAGTGAAGAGGAGGACTCCAAGAAGGGCCACTATCCTTCTAAGGAGAAAGTAAAGACTGTGATGACCAAGTCCATGAGAAAGAACTTGATCAGAAAGAGCAAAAGAAAGGCAAGGAAGGCTCAAGAGATCAAGACTACCTTTGACCCTTGTGAAGAAGAAGATGAATTGTGTTATGTGTGAAAGTACCACTCACATTGCCAAGGATTTTCCCCTCAATCCTAAAGGTACTATCCATATGACCAAAACAAAGGCTTCAAAGAGTTATAAAAAGATTCAAGCTACACAAGGAAAACATGTTTCTTCGGAAGCTCCATGTCTAAGAAGAAGGAAGTGGAAAATTACCCTCGGAAGAAGAGTTGGTCTGGGAAGAAATCAGTTCTTCCGAAGCACTGAAGTCTGCTGCAGTGTCTGTAGAATCTTCCGAAGGATCACTCATTAAAACTTTCGAAGTTCCAAAAGCTTCCGAAGTTTTGAAGGTCAAGTCCAAGACTACAAAGGTGGTGTGGATGTCTAAGAAAGACCAAGTGACTGAGATTTCTCCATCAACAATAGCTCAAGATCCTCTTTGTACAACCATAGGATCTATTACTGTTTAATTACCTTCTGTAAATGAGCCCAAGACAAGCAAGGCTGGGTTTCCAAATGTAACTAATATTTCTTTTTGTGCAGGGACAGCTGAAGACAGACAGAAATGTCTGGATTATAGACAGTGGCTGTTCCAAGCACATGACAGGCAATATGTCACTACTCCAGAACTTTGAAAGGATTGATAGAGGACCAGTTGCTTTTGGAGGAGATGAAGGTGGCTACATTCTGGAAGGGGCAAGGTCACAAATGGTAAGCTCAGCATAGAAAAGGTAAACTTTGTTAAGGAGCTAGGATACAATCTTCTGAGTGTATCTCAGTTTTGTGATCAGAGTCATAACATGCTCTTTACTGAGCATGAGTGCATTGTTCTTAAGCCTGGTGTGGTCATTCCTCATGAGCATATCCTGCTGAGAACCCCCACAAGGAAACATGTACAAGATAGATTTGCAAGAAACCTCTCCCTCTGGAGAAGTTTCATGCTTTCTGTCTAAAGCCAATAGTGATGAGTCCTTCCTATGGCATAAAAGAATGTGCCATGTAAATTTAAGAACATCAATAAAATAATTAAGCATGATTTGGTAACTAGAATGCCAAAGAAAGAGTTTACAAGTGATGACCACTGTGTAAATGCCTGAAAAAGATGCGGCATAAGGTATCTCACAAGCCTAAGGAAAAGAACTCCATCACTACACCCTTGCACTGTTACATATGGATCTCTTTGGCCCCACCAGTGTAATGAGTTTAGGAAGGACCGTATACTGTCTAGTGATCATAGATGACTTTACAAGATTCACTTGGGTTTTCTTCCTTAGAACTAAGGATGACACTCCTGAGATTCTGAAGAATTTCATCTTAAAGATTGAGAATCAGTCTGATCACAAGGTCAAAATTTTAAGATGTGATCAAGGAACTGAATTTAAGAACCATACCCTTGATACATTTTGTGATGAAAAGGGTATTACAAGGCAATTCAGTGCCCCCAGGACTCCTCCCAAAATGGTGTTGCTGAGAGGAGAAACAGGACACTGATTGAAGCTACAAGAACCATGTTGCTGACTCTAAACTACCCATCACCTTCTAGGCAGAGGCTGTCAACACTGCCTTCCATGTACAGAACAAAGTTTTAGTAGTTAAGACTCATGGCAAGACTCCTTATGAACTTTGGCAAAATAGGAAACCTTTCATTGGTTTTCTCAGGTCATTTGGATGTCCTCGCACCATCTTGAATACCAAAGATCAATTGCCAAGTTGCTGAGAAATTAGATGATGGACAATTTATTGGACACTCTTCCCAAGTTAAGGCTTATAGAGTGTACAATCTCGGAACTAGAATTGTCGAGAAGTCAGCCAATGTGACTTTCAATGAACACACAACTTGTGTTACTGGTTCTGGTTCGGATTGGTTGTTTGATCTTGATTTGGTTACCAACTGTTTTATCAAATCTTATGAGAATGTTTCAGGATCTGCAGCAAATAAAATACAGATGATCCTGATCCAAGATTTGAGCTAGGAAGATCCTCAAGTCATATATCTTCAGCTCAAGTTAGAACCACTTCTGCAAATGAGGTTTCTGTCAGTACAACAATGACAAACCCAGCTGATACATCTATTATGCCTTAAAATTCCAGCTCAGAGGCTCTACGACCAGATAAGAACACTTCAACTGTGGAAGATAACATGGTGGTGGTGACAGTGACCAAGAATTCTTGATTCCACTACCCAGACCATTGATGAGAACATCAATGATCTCACACACTGCTTGGAACAAGTTTCATTTGAAAAGTGTGCTGATGTGGTGGGAGAAAATCCATGCCAGATCTAAATTTCTCTAATTTAGATCTTTCTTAACAACTTGCTGTGATCCCTCAACTTAGGATCCACAAGTCTCACCCTACCACAAACATCATTGGAGATATTGTCTCTGGGGTAAAGACAATAGGACAAACTCATGAAGCAAACGTTCATCTTCACTCTTGTATTCTATCCCAGATAGAGCCAAAGAAAGTAGATGAAGCTCTAGAGGATGGAAGTTGGGTTAAGCTATGCAACAAGAGCTGCTTCAATTCAAAAGGCAGAACGTTTGGAACCATTATCCTTTTCCTTCTGGGAAGACTACAATTGGAACCAAATGGGTGTTTATGAACAAGAAAGATAATAGAGGCATCATCATCAAGAACAAAGCTAGACTGGTTGTTCAAGGATACACACAAGAAGAAAGGATTGACTACACTAATGTCTTTGCTCCAGTGGCAAGATTAGAAGCCGTTAGGATATTCCTGGCATTTGCTACATCCAAGAACTTCAAGGTCTTTCAACTTGATGTGAAGTGTGCCTTTTTGTATAGAGTGATAGATGAAGAGGTTTATGTAAAACAGGCACCTGGTTTTGTAGATCATGATCATCCTGATTATGTCTGCAAGCTTGACAAAGCTCTCTATGCACTGCGTGAGGCACCCAGGATATGGTATGATACACTATCTGAGTGTCTTTGTAAACATGGATATAGAGAGGTACTATACATGGAACTCTTTTCATCAAAGAACAAGGAAAAGACATATGGCTAGTTCAAGTATATATGGATGACATCATCTTTGGTTCAACTAATCCAAAGCTCTGCAAAGACTTTGAGAAGCTGATGAAAGACAGATTTGAAATGAGTGCCATGGGGGAACTCATTTTCTTTCTGAGAATTCAAGTGAAGCAAGTTGAAGATGGCATCTTCATAAGTCAGTCAAAGTATGCTCAGGACATACTCAGGAGGTCAATATGACCACTATAAGATTGCTAAGACACCCATAGCCAGAAACCACTCTCTTAGTCCTGATCTTGAGGGGGAGTGTGTAGATGGAGCACTTATATAGGGCTATGATTGGGTCTCTTATGTAGCTTACTGCTAGCAAGCCCGATATCATGTTTGCTACATGTATTTATGCAAGATATCAAGAAACCCTAAGATGTCTCACCTTATCACTATCAAGAGGATTCTAAGATACCTCAAAGGTGCATCAACACTTGGACTATGGTATCCTAAGAATTCTGAGTTCAATCTGTATGCCCATACAGATAGTGATTATGGTAGTTGCAACATGACTGCAAAGTCTACATCTGGGGGATGTCAATTTCTTGGTGGAAAGGTTGTCTCATGATAATCCAAGAAACAATCCTGTTCTCTGCATCAACTGCTGAACCTGAATACATTGTTGCTGCAAGCTGCTGTGCTCAAGTACTTTGGATTCAAAATCAGATGCTGGACTATGGGTTAAACTTCAAGGAGACTCCTATTCACATAGAAACACAGCAGTGCTATCTCAATCACAGAGAACCCTGTGCAGCACTCAAGGACAAAGCACATCAATATCAGGTATCATAATAAGAGATAACTATGAAAAGGGATTAATTAAAATAGTCAAAGTTCACACAGATGAACAATATGCTGATCTATTCACAAAGGCCTTTGAGGAACAGAGATTTAAATATCTAATATCAGCTATTGGGATGATAAACTTTGAGTAAGCTTTTATTAAAACTAATTATTATTATTTAAAATTTAGTGTGTCCTAAGTTGTCTAGTTCATCACTTTCATAAGCTCATGTTTTCTTTGGATGGAAATTTCTTTTTGAAGATTTTTCTTAGACTTTTGAAAATTTCTGATACTTTGGATGTTATGCTTTTAACTTCGGAAGTAAATCATGTCTTCCAAATAAATAACTATCTAAGAAATTTACTTTCGAAAGTGTTTTCAAATTTATCTTCCGAAGCTTAAATATTTGTCTCAGACACTTGCTTATTTTCAAGGACCATTTACTTCCCAAGCAAAATTAACTCTCGGAAGCTTTGTTAGTTTACATACAAAGCATTCAAGTTTTAATTTCTCTTTGAAGCAAAATTCTAAAATCTCTCAGAAAATTCTTCCGAAGTCATTTTAGCTTCGGAAGCTTTTTAATTAAAACATCCAAAGATAATTAACCTTCGGAAGCTTTTAGACATCCAAGAAAACTACTTTTTGAGCAAAAGTAAACTACTTTTTCAGAGGTGGGACCGACATCCGGAATTCAAAGTTTATCCTCTTTCATTAAACTTTATCTGAAATCCTTCTCACATATAAACCCAACGGTTTCCCCCCTCTTTCTATAATATGTTCTTACTCCAAACCTAAAAACCCAAATTTCTCTCTGAAATTTATTTCTTTCTTGTTTCTTCGTCCTTAAGCTACTTCAAAATGGCCAACCTTGCTCACAGAGATGATCCTAACTTTACCATACAGCTACACAGACAACACAATCAGGTTGATGTGTTAAGCTCTGAGAAAGATCCTCATTTCTCAAAGGTTTGCCGTTACCTAACTCTGTCGAACTACTTCACCTCCCTAACCATTGATCCTCCACTCTATGAGGATCAGTTGCTTGAATTCTGGAAGACCTGCCAAGAGGTCATTGTGGATAGGGAGAAGGCACTGTCTGCGACAGTGCAGGGAAGAACAATCTTCATCACTTCGGCCATCATCAACAGACATCTTCAGCTGGATAATGAAGAAGATGAGGTGTTTTTCCTAAAGGAAGCTGTCAATCATTCCTTTGAGTAGATGGAATATGAGGGAATTTCTCTGTAAAGACCTTTAGGAAAAGGGAAAGTCTCATCCCAGTGGAGATTTCTGCTCCATATGGTCATCCACAGCTTATCAAATAAGCATGGTGGATGGGACCAGATTCCTAAGGATCTCTCCTTCATAATCCATGGAATGGTTCAGGGGGTCAAATCAGGTATTCTCAGTTTGTTTATACAAATTTACATGCTAATTTTGATTTCTTAGAGTATTACATGTTTCCTAGATATGTCCAGTACATTCTTAACTGTGAACTGGGCTCACAGTTGAGGGAAACAGGTCACATTCTTAAATTGGGACAGTTGAAGCGCGACATCTTTAAAATACTACGGAAACCACTGTTGGGTTTTGGGGTAGAAACAACCATGGTCCCAAAAATCTTAGAGCTCATTGCTCAAGGTGACAACCTAGCAGCACAAGCTAGCGTTGAACCCGCACTGGCTTTTCCCAACCACTCTCACAGCCTCAAATCACCATCACTTACCAAAGAAAATCAAACAAAACCCCTGCTAAGGCTATTCAGTCTATGGAGGCCCCCATATGCTCACCTATACAGGAAGAAGTGGAAACTAGAGCTCCCACTTCTCTTGAGGAGCAGCCACTCCCATCTCTTCAAGAATCAGTGCTGAGGTTCCTCATGCTCATTAGCCCTATTGCCTTAAGCCATCACTCTGAGTCTCAACACTCAAGTGATCAACCTTCAGGGGATAGTTACCATCCCCAGCCTATAGATCTCAACCAACCAATTCCCAACCTGACTTCTATACTGATGAAGATATAGGTTTCGGTGGGTATAATGAATCTCTCTTCTTTCCACCTACTCAAAGAGAGACGAGTACTCCTGAGTCTCCTACGTCTATCCCACATCAGTCACCTACAACTGAGGTGGACACTCCTGAACTGTTCAGGATGTCCATATGGAAGAGGCTCTCACTTCTGAAAGTGATTACATCATTAAGACCTCAACCATGGCAACTCAGCCCACTGACATCTCAACTAAGATTGCCAGTGAGCAGAGGAAAACCAGCAGCCAAGAACCTCAAGCTGGTGTGAGAGAGAGGACTCTAGTCTAATCATCTCATCCCCCAATGAATTTTCTGATGAAGATGACGGGAATATGAGACTAGTGGTGCAAAAATTGTCTAAAACATGCACTTACCTAGTCTCAAAGGTCAGTCACCTTGACTCTAGGTGACTACCCTATACAACAGGATCAATGATCAAACTTGAGATTTCATATCTTAAGGAAAAACTAGCTGGGAGACCCTTAAGGATAGCTCAACCAGGAACACAAGAACCAGTGGATGCCATTGACCTATCTTCCAGCTCACCTATGCAAGTGTGATGCTACCAAAAAGGGGGGAAAGTCATACAACCACAGCACCTGGCAGTTCCTCAGAGAGAAGGACATTGAGGACTCACCATCCTCACTTGCAACTGTGCATTCTCAGCAACCTCCTCTAGTTCACATTGATGTGGACTACACACTCCTTCATATAGAGTCTGTTTGAGGATGGGATACCAAGGGCTATGTCACCTTCATCATCTTCCAATCACATCATTGGGTGGAAGTATGATAATAACAGGAAGGCCCTAATCATCATAAGAGTTCAAGGACAACAAGAAGTCTTCAATTTTCAGACCTTGGACTATTATGAAGGTCTGGATCTAGTCAACATGCTACTTGTAAACCAAGCCAATCAAGACAAGCTGACAGACTGGCTAAAAGAGTCCAAGATAGGATCACTACAGAGTTCAGCTTAAGAAGGAGACTTAGGCAATCAGGCAATGTCATCAGTCAATGGATGTTGAGGCAGACGTTAAGATTAGCTTCATAGGGGAAACCTTGACTGAAGGTCAGTGACAGAACCTGAGAGCCCTGTCTCATCATCTCCAACTACTGCAAAGATCCATATTCCTTCTGAGACACCTGCTGGTGAAGGTGCTTCTCAACCTCTCTCTAGCCTGAGCTCAGATGCTGCAACAAGCAATAAAGGCCAAAGCTCTCTCCACCTTGAGTCACAAAGGTCTGTGAGTGACAAAGGGAAAAGAAAGATGACATCTGAGGAGATTGACTAGGAGGAGAGAGAGAGGAAAAGGAGGCTAAGGGGAGAAAGTTCCTCTGCTGAGTCTCCAAGACTCATGGAGTCTGCAATGAGGGCTGCCCTCAGATCAGATACTCAGAATGATAAGTTAAGGGCTGTCAGGATAAACTATCTGTAGACTAGGAACTATGACATAGATAGTGTCATTTCTCTTCCCTTGGATGAGTTGAATGAACTAGGTGACCTGGAAAGGTCAAGAGAGAAGAAGGAGGCAGAAGATGTAGAACTCCTAGTACAAGTCAAAGAAGAGAAAAGAAGAAAAAAAGACTACGCAAAGGTATGCCTACCCTCTCCCCAGTTCAAGAAAGTCCTGAACAAGAGGATGTGGTTCAACAAGAACCTTAGGTAGATAAAGAAGAAGAATCAAATGATAACTACCTGAGTGCCATAGGATTCTATCAGGCAGATGCACTCCTTCCCTTTCCTTATGACTATATTAGTTTGAGTACTTAAAACAACTTGAGCTTGAGCTAGTCAAGGAAAGAAAGACAACAAGAAGAAGCTGGGAAAGAAGCTGCAAAACCAAGAGCCATCATCAAAAGAGCACGAAGAAGTCTGCTGATAGGCAGAGGATGATGAGCTTCTTGAAGTTGTATGGATTCTCCGGAAGGAGACTTGGACCCATGTCTCTATCCACTATGGATGAGCATATCAGGGTAATCAAGCAATAGATTAAGAGTGGAGAGCTCACTGACTTAGACTACTCCAAGTTAGGCTCCACCTGAAGTGGAGGTTAAGGTTGAACAACCAGAGACAACATAACCCGGACCTCCTGCTAATGCTCAGCAAGCTTCATCTTCTGATCCACAGCAGGGTCAACCTCCCTCTTTATCTGAACCTGAGAGAGAGGAAGTCCCAACTGAGAAAGACAGTGAAGATCAATCTGGTGCTGCAGGCCAGTCTTCTCAGTTAAAATTTGGAAAGGGAAAGAAGAGGATGGCTTCTATACCAAAGCCTAAGAAGAAGCAGAAGCCTGCATCCCTTCTAAACCTCAGGATGAATCAGAAAGCTTGAGGATGTGCAGCCACAGGAAGCTCACCAACTCCAATTCAAATAGCTCCTCTAGAAATAGGAAGACCCATCTGTCTTGGACATACACCACAAATCCAGAAAGATGGCATGTTATTAGAGATCAAGGCATTGAAGACATTTATACATGGCAAGATACGTTTCAGTTGCCTCAGCATGACCTCTATGACATGAGAAGACACTTTGACAGCCTGAAGGATCCTGATCATCTTATGAAGAAAAGAATGGTGATCATCCTAATGAGGACTATTATATCTGAAGTTTTCAAAGTGTTTTGGTAGCATTAGCCTAGGGGGTGTTTTTAGATATTAATGAAGAGGCTGATGCAACCTAAACATCTTAAGTCTTTCCACATGCTGCACAAGTGCATTAAAGATGAAGCTTAGGAAGTTTCACACATGAAACAGAAAACATACTCTAAGTGTGAGATCTTCGAAGCCAAGACCAATATCTTCCGAACCCAACATGAAGTCTTCTAAAGCCTTAGAGACAAAGTCTTCCGAAGATTCAAGCTCATGAAGACAGATTTCTCTCTGAAGACTTTTAGTAACATGCTTTATCTCGTGTACTGTTCCATAAAGCTGGACACCTTTCCGCTGCACCTCTGCAAGTCACCAACTTACATGAGTTGGTGAAAAGGGCCATGCTTTTGGTAACTGTACTTTGAGGTCATGAGTCTGTAACTTTCTACTTTATGTACTTTATCCTTTTTGTAATAGACAAGGATGTGAGCTATGGCATGTCATAGTCACAAGTCAAAAGGCAATCTGCCTTTTGACTCTACACTTGATTTTGTTCGTGTCTAGTCAATTGTATCTAGCTGGCTTTCAAAGTATAGCCGGTTGTAGGATGTAGTATAAGTATCTCATGTTCTTGTATATTTTCTTTATGCTTTGTAACACTTGTAATAGAACATAGAGAAGCAATATACTGCATTCTTGAAAACCATACACTTGTGTTCTGTCTCTTGCATTACTTGTGTTCTTAGTATCTCAACACTTGGTTAATCCAGTTTACTGTTTGATTAAAGTTAGTTAATCTCCTCTTTGTGTTGTTGTGTTGTAACTAACCCTTCAACGATCCTGTAGGATTTGATCTTCTAGGATAATGTAATCCTTCTTCAACACATAGCACTTCTTGTTTTCAAAAAGAACCTTGATCCTTTGTCACATATCTAGGATACATCAAACAAGTTAGGTTGTAATTGTTGAACGTAGTTGACCTTGTCAAACTTGACTTTCTGATTTCCAACTTCGCCTTGGTGGTGATGTATCCTCCTTTATTTCCACCAAATGAGACATGTCCCCGTTTAATTTGTTTGACATTTGAAAGGAGAGACGGTTCCCGTCATGTGCCTAGACGCCCACTATCAACAATCCAGGTGTTTTGTGATAGCACTGTAACCCACCCTGCACATTCAGAGGAATTATTAGTTTAAGTTTGGGACCCAAGCCTTAACTAGCTTGGTGACCCAGATGAATCAGAAATCATGAACTCAACCCCACTATCCATTAGAGGGTGAGGCATATCGTTCTTCTTAGTGTTCTTAGTATCAGACATTGGACTTGACTTTTCTTTCCACAAGCCAGTTTTGTGTATGGCCTGTTGTGATAAACAGACGAATTGCTCATGATTTGAACTTTAGGTTCATTACTTCTTTTTGGTGGAGTAATAGAACTCCTTTTAGAAGAAAATTTTTAGTATCATGAAGTTCAATTTTCTTTATTGGTTTCTCATAATAAGGACAATTATAAGCGATGTGTCCTCTCTTTCCATAATTATAGCATTATCTACCTTCTACATGTTGGAAAAATTGACTCTATTTAGATGTGACTTTAGTCTGGTTGGTTTGGACACTACTTGTTTAGATGTTTTTACTTGATTAACAATTCATTGTTTGAATGTTTTTAACATCTTTAGCCTTTTGTTTATTTGTACTGTGACGTGGACACGTGGTTGTTAACTGGTTTGGTCATTTTGGTTGAGAAATAGACATGTTTGAACCTGACTTTACATTAACCTTTCCATTTGTTCTTCCAAATTCACAATAGGCATCTTACCTTTAGATTTCAAGTGTCCTCCTTCTAGTTAGTGACATATTCCACCGTTTACTCGTAGAATCTGGATCACTAACTAGAGGAGTGGACACCACATAATCCTAATTGGATTGTTATTTACTGGTCTACACATTTAGCATTTAAAAATATCTCATGTGGTGGGAACCACTTTGTAACCCAACCCCTCCCCGTTATTTCATTCTTTCACTAAGTGTTGAACTATGTGAAGAACGAGTCCAACTGTGTAGTTGTTTGTTTTAATGAGTTGACTTCGACTTCTAAAACTTCTTTTTCTCTCTAGTTTCTTCCAGGGAGTTTAAATAAAACTTTTGTCATTGGCTGATTAAAATAATAATCTCGTTTCCCTTAGTTTTTTATTTAAAAGTTCTATTTTCTCTTTATAACTGTGCTTATTTTGTTTAAAATCTCATTAGCTTTTGTGCACAGTTATAAGTCATTTACTAAGTTATCATTCTGGTCTAATAACCTAGCAAATTGTAAATCTATGCTTTCTCTAAATTTGTTACATTCATTACAAGCATGATTTTCAAGGCTTGGTCTTTGGTACTTACCTATAAAGATTCGATTGAATTAGCCATCAATGCAGAGTTTGACTCTTTAGATGTTGGAGATACTGAACATGTCGTTCTGAGATCTTCTTCAATCAGGTGATTGACCATATTTGTAGTATCTTCATTATCCGACATCACTAGTTCAACTACGATTTCACCTTCACTTGCAGTGTCATCATCCAAACCCTCGACATTGGCAATGTTCGATTCAACCGAAGACATAAAACTGAAGGTCCAATCTTGTCCTTCATCACTTTGAGCAGTCAAGGCCTTTGTCTCTTTGCTTGACGAGGTAGCTCCACTTGTCAGTTTGTCTTGATGGTTAATAGATGATAATGGATTCCCGTTACCTGTCTTATTGGGCTTTACACATTCACGTTTAAAATGCCCCTTTTCTCCACAGTTAAAATAGGTAACTTTGGTTTTGTCGAAACCAAAGGTAGTGTCTTTTGTGGCTATCAAGTTCTGTCCTATCTTATTCAAAAACTTTTTCACATTTGTGACAACATTCACCAAACACCACATAATATCCATTATTTCTTGATCATTCTCGTCCACCTGCTCGTAATCTTCATCCGCCAAATGGCAATTTCCGATCTTCCCTACAACTAGACCATCATAAGATGAACCACCGCTGCTAGAAGTCCATATGCTCTTTGCAACCTCCACAGTACTATTTCCAATATTCTCGGGCTTCAACTTAGTAGCCTTGCTTTAGGTGTAATATATTGGGTACTAGATGACCCTAATATTTTAGATCTCTAAGTTATGGTTTGAGAAGGAGCAGTTGAACTAGACACAAACGCTTTTGAAGAGTCTCCTTAACTAGTTGCAGTGGAAAAAGAGTTATAATGTGAAGGATTCTGGTCATAGGATCCTTAACTAGTTTGGTCATCCTTAGTGGCTCCTCCCTCAATTTTAGGATGAAGTCATTTATGTCTAATTTTGCTACAATGTTGTTCTGTCTCAAGTTAGACACAAACGAGTATCACTTCTCTCACAGACCATCGACAAAGCTTGAGACCTTATCTTCCATTAACGTTGCGACCTCATGAGTATGCAGCTCACTCATTAGATGGTAGAACTTGTCTATGACATCATCCAAGCTTTCTTTACCCATCGAAGAAAAGTTATCAAACTCCTTCTTCAAAACCTTTTCCTTTAGAGCTTTCAACGTCGTATTCCCATTGTATCATTTCTCCAAAGCTTCCCATAACTTCTTTGTCTATTTGTTCTAATAAAATTGATGGAATATGTTTTTCGGTATCGACTGAGTCAAGAGGTCATACTCCTTCTTTTCAACATTATACTTTGCCTTCTGGCTATCAGTCATGCCTCCCAAAGTTATTTTAACACCATGAGCACCCACCGACTTACTATAACCTATCTCAATAGATTCCCAAAGGTTGGGATCAACTCCATTAAGATAGATCTTGAATCGATGCTTCCATTGTAGGAAATCATCTAACGTTATAAGTTTAGGTGGTTTATTATGATTCCCAATCTCATTTTCCAGAAGCAAAAGGTTCTGGATCCGTGAGTCCCTGCCAGCAGTGAACCCAAAGAATTGATCTTCCATCTCTTTAACTTTGAACTTTAGAACTCAACTGATTTACTTGTGCGAATGGACACATACGAATGAGTCACTCGTGCGATTGGACTATGCAGATGAGTCGATCATATGCGATTTAAAATTGTGGATGGCTAATGCTATGACTCAGTCATGCAATGAGAGGTGGAAGTTAATTCAATCGTGAGATGGATTCAGTCGTGCGTATGGAGTGTGCGATTGGAGACTGACGAATGAAGATGTTCAGTCGTACGAATGGAATGAGCGATTGAGTTCATCGTGCGTATGGGAGGTGCAATTGAGTTCAGTCGTGCGATTGAGCCAATCATGTGGCTGAAGGCTACTATTTTTTAAAATTCCAAGGTTTTTGACAGTTTTTGAAAATTCAACTGTGAACTATGTAGTTGGAACAGGTTATCTAGAGTCTCTGGACTACTAGGGTGCGAATATGAGTGGAAATTCTTAAGAGTTTTGTTTTTCCACGAATTAGGTGGTATTTATAGGTTAGGGTTATCAATCGTACGACTAAACCATTAGCATGTTTCAGTCATGCGACTGAATCATGCGATTGATTCATACGCACGACTAAGGATTCAGTCGTGCGACTGAGCCAATCGTATGTCTTAATGGTGCGACTAATCTAGTCTCCTGGTTCAGTCATGCTACTAGTCAATTAGCATGAAATATTCATGCGTATGGTGCATTAGCATGGTCCATTCGCATGAAGACTTCATATTATTAAGATTGAACATGTTTCTCATCATTTTTGACTAAGAACTATGTACAATAACCTCAAACCAATATAGTTAGTTCAATATGCTTTATTACACAATAAACAATGAAACATTAAACATTATAAGCATCAGTCACATATTGCATTTCATTCAACCCATTCATTACATATATGTAAGACATGACAAACATTTTACATTAAGCTCCTAAAATAGGTACATATGTATCCACACATGATAATCTTGATATTCTGTATGGGCATTATAAACTTGGCTACAAGAACGACAACTATATTGGTCATCTTGATCTTTAGTAATTCTTTTAGGTTTGTTGTATCCTAGTTAATTGCCTTGTTTATTGTGGACTTCGGACCGTACAATTTCAAGGTGAGTTTCATGCTCAGTTTTATAATGTTTTACTTCGGGAAAAGCATGTCCATTGGTTTTGGACTATGTTGTGTTAAATTTGTTTTAGACTTTGATTGGACAGCCATGTGTGGTCTGATTCATAGGATTGAGCCTAGATTTCCTTCATGAGTATTTGGGCTTACTTGGACTAGTACTAGACTATCGTGAAAAAGTCTTCGTACTACTAATGGGTTGACACCCACCCTTGTTATCGGTATGCTAGATAATACTACATCGCATGTGCTTGCCTTTGTGTGAATATAATCTGTTATTTTGACTGGTCATGAGCTTATGTTGGTGTCTATGAATTCTATGTTCTCTCACACACACATATTTTGTACATGACTCACACGCCAAAATATTTGTACTTTTAAACCTTGTGAACTCACCAACATAGGTTGACTTTTTAAAGCATGCCTGTATAGGTAATGGTGCTTATGTACTTGGACATTGGACTTTACATAGATAGCTTCTTCAAGAGCATTAGACATTGAAACATTAGTTTTGGAAAATATTATATTGCTGGATTTAAATTGGATTGGATTGATCTTGTACTCGTTCTTGTTTGGAACTTTTGGATTATTTATGCATTTATGGAATAATGTTATGGTATTGATTGTTCTTGACACTTGTAATTTGTTTGGGGTTATGTCATGATCCATTGATGAAGAATTACTTTAGAGATTCTCTTAGGCCTCAATGTGTTATGACGATCCTGTTAATCATATTTTCATGCTTCTGTTACCGTCGGGGTTGTGACATAAAGATAGTGGGTTGAATGATTCATTGTACTCTAGTTTTAAATTTCTGGTTTGATCTTACCTTACTTATTTTTATTGAAATTCAAATGTTAAGTTGGTACATGACTGTTAATAAACGATGCATGCGTGTATGCATGTTTTTTGCAGCTTGGTTAATATTTTATATGTGTCATTAATCTCATTAAGTTTTGATATAAACTTAGACATAGTGGTAAAATACCAAGTAAATCCTAATATCTATGTGTATAAGCAATAATGCTATACATATTCTTATAAAGTTTCACATAAAATAACACACATTTTTCATAAGTAAACACTTAAATGGTCATATAGATACATTTGCATTTAGATAAATTACCCTTGTGTAAATTCATAATAATAACAATACAAATAGGTTAGAGAGTGTAAATATGATTGTGTGTTCGAGTGTGTGTGTTTATGTCCGAGAGAGCGTAGCAAGGATGGTACAAGCCTAGTGGTTTGGGTATTTATGCCAATAGGTATCAATTTGCTTATTAATTCCTTTGATGTGTGTTGGCATGTTAAAGGAGTGGATGAGTTTTGTTAGGGTGATGGTGTGTTGAGTGGTTAGGGGGCCAATGATGAGGTGAACAAATTGGTTAGGTTTGGTTTTAATTAGTTTGGATGATTAGGGTGTAATTGATTAGGTTTTGTGTACCTACATATTGTTACGTGGGTTCTTGAGTTTGTTGTTAAATTATTAGATGTAGTTTATCTTAGGCATTTGGAGTTTGATCTTACTTATCTATCTTAGTTTTAATACAATTTTTTTTTGTTCAAATTCGTTTATTATGATGTATTATGTAATGGTAAAGTTGGTTGATATTATGATATGATGTATATCAAATTGTCAAAAAATGTTTTTTGTGTACATATGTGTATGCACGTTTCTTGCAGCTTAAGTAAGTTTAATATATTTCATTATTGTTGTTAAAGGTTTTTTTTAATTTGTGCACACTATTGAATAACAATAAAGGCCTAGTGCCTAAGATCATATATAATATCATTTACATAAATGGTACTCATTCCTAAAAAGTTTAACATAAAATGATACATAATATATTAAAAAGTCACATAAAGTACCACATAACCACATACTAGTTTACACAAACTACCCATATGTAAACTAATAATACAAAAATATGTACTCATTTTTAACATAAAATCACAAAATTCAAAATTCTAACTTAATCATTGGTATCCAGGTTTAGATTTTTCCAAGAAATTTAAATATCTCTATGAAGTTTAACATAGATTTCTCAATGCGGCACACATGTGCACTTATTGTTATTGTTATCGTCTGTTATTGTTATTGTTATTTAATGGCATTTGATCAAATTTAACAAAGGATAGATTCTTATTGTTTAAATAGTATCTTAAGTTACTCATTTAAAGATATTAAAAATATAATTTATATATATTTTATATTCATTCAAAGAATAGGGTGTCACAACCAACTTCAAAAACCAACTATATGTCATGAGGTACAAACATGACACATAGTTACGAGGGGTTACCTCATTTACAGGGTCAATTTTAGATACTCTTCTTTCATAATCAATAAAAAATTATTTTATATAACTTCCTAAGATACAGGGTAGATTCATGGATCCTACGAGTTGTGAGGGCACTATTTTAGATATGAAGCTTAAGTGATGCATTAGTTGTTTTCATTAACTTATTTTGAGACTTGGTTAGCCATATATTGTAACGCCCGAAATAAAGTCAAAACGAGCCAATTAATAATGATAGGCCTAGTCGGAACTATTTAATGAAAATAAAGGGGTAATGGAGTATAGACCGAGTAGACCTCGTGGGTTATGTGTTTGGCGAGCTTAAGGTCCCGAGAACGCCGGGTATATGTAAATAGATCAGCTTGAGCAGCTCTCATTTGCAACTAAACAACCAATTTCTATAGACAGTAGAGTAGAGAGAGAAAGTGGAGAAAAGGTGAATTTTTAAGGCTCGGTTGATCATGGGATTGAAGATCGGTGTTCGTGGGGATCCAAACAACAAAAAAACACCAAGAATCCGGGTAAGAAATATCATTTACTCTCTCATTTTGATGTAAACCAGGATTCTATGGCTTGGGTTTTTGAAAGTGGCAAAGATTCGCCCAAAACTCACGTTTTTGGGTAAGAAAACATGTAAAAAGCTTAGATATAGCTTCGTGGATGATAAACCAAAGTTTTGGGTGTAAACGATTGAAGTTTTTGGTGAAAAATGGGGTGGTTGGTAATTTTCAGCCCGTTCTACGAAACTGGGTGTACATCCAGCGAACTTTTGTATTCGTCATGAGAAACTATGGGTCTTCCTGTGAAACTATAGTTTCGTAGGTAGTTTCGCAGACATGATTATCCAACGAAAGTTGCACGAAAGTAGTAGCGAAACGGGTAGCGAAACTGCGAGCGAAACTATCAGCGAAGATGGCAGCCAAACTGCTGGCGAAATTAGGAGTGAAATTAGGCAAATATTAACCCCATTGAGTGCTAACTTATATGCAGGCTGTGTAGTGCAACCCTTGCTTTGAAATCTTGATTGAGAAGCTACTCATCAAGTCCAGTGAGTTCTAGACCCCTATTTTAATGGTTTTAAACTCATCGAGTCTAGGTGAGTTCTAGACCCCAGCAAGGGGCGTTACCCCTTGAACCCCACTAGCGGCTGCTGCCCTAGGACCCACTGTCAGGGCCTGCCGCCCCCGAACCCCTGCTGTCCGTGGAGGATCGGTTATGTTTTATGACGGCTTATGCTTGTTGGGCATGTGTATGTGTTTGTTAACAGATGATGCCTGATGTTTGTGATGATTTGTGATGGGGTATGTAATGTTCATGTGATGCTATGTATGAATGTGCTATGTTGATTTATGTCCTATTAGTATTGGTCCGTGATTTACATGTTATGAGTATGGAATGAATGAAAAGTAGTATGTATGTAAAGCGGAAGTTAATGATAATGTTAAGTGGAACGTAAAGAAAGATGAATGCATGCCTTAATGAACGAACGAAGGTAAGAAAAGTCTTACAAGAATGTATGGAGGATCACACCCAATGAAGGGTGTGTTAGCTCAACTGTGTGTGGCTTAGCTACCCCGGAAGGATGCACACTGGGGTCTAATCTGTGCGATTGACCATACATATGGATCCTTGCCGCTTACCCCGGTACTGTGGTCAGGCCACTGGGCATAATGTATGCGAGTCTATTTCTAGACTTCGGCCCAGTACCTGCTTTATGCATGACGGTGGGGTGAAGCACATGGCATTGGTTCAAATGAAAGTAAATATTAATGATGTATGTACAGAATGAACGATACGAAATAAAAAGAATGAATGATGATATTGAATGATAAGGGTAATGTGCGATGAATGATGATGATGACGATAATAAGATTATCTATTTGTACATATGATGTATGAGCACACATGGAAGTAAACAACGGTTTTAAAAGAAAAGTAAAGTATTTTAATTATAAAATTGTACTCACTCATCAACGCTGCCTTTTATGTGTTTCCAATTGGCAGGTGATTGTTGCTGAGGATCGCACGGGGCAGCTACTCGGCATTTTTCGGATGACATCCATTTGTGCAATTATGATGTTTTTGTGATGTAATGCAAACGATAACATTTTGTAACTGATAACTATCATGTATTATTTTGCAAAAGCAGTCATTAATATATGAAATGGCTTTAAATTATTTCGTTGCGATATTTTTCATAGATGTAAAATGTATATTTTATGTTTTAAAGAAATCTAAACTTAAACTGAAAATGAGATGGAAAGGGAGGGTATGCCAGTCCGAGTAGCTGCGTGCCATTAAGTATTTTCTTAATGTTAACTGGCATTATGTGTGCATGTTATGTGGTTTATGCGCCTTTAGTAGATTTACATACCGATGCAGTAAGGATAGGAAATATTTGGGGTACGAAGAGTAAAGTAAGTGGCTAATCACAACTCGCCACTGTAATTAGGGACTAACAATACTTGACATAAACTGAGTTATTCCCTTGAATGATTATGTTAGTGTTTGAATCTTATATCATGCTTAGAGGATAGATACTGGTAGATCTTCTAAGGCTTCTCGTGGTGGAGGTTGTGGTGGACATGGTGCTGAACCACGGGTCAGAAGAGGAAGGCCTAGGGCTGAAGAGGTGGCTCATGAAGAGCCGAGACCCCACATCCAGAGGGCGGAGATGAGAGTGCTAACAGGAGAGCCTCAATGAACGAGGCGGTAGTGGAAGAGGTTCATTATTCATGCAGACGATCCTACCATGTGTGGTGACCGAAGTGATTAAGGTTTTACGGGAAGAAGAAAGAAGGGAGAGGAACAAGTCCTCGGGAGGATGGGAGCGACAGGAGACTGAAACGGTTCTCTCCGATGATGATGAAGAGGAAGAAGAGCCTGCACCGGAGGCTGCACAAGGCTGCAACTACGGGGGATTTCAAAGATGCAAGCCCCCAAGCTTCGATGGTAATGGCACTACTGCTACTGCTCACTGATGGGTGAGAGTGATGGAAGTGGTACTTGATATTAGCGAGTGTTGAGAAGACCAGAAGGTGAAGTTTGCTGCGCACTCGTTTATGGAGTAGGCTCTTTGTTGGTGGAACAATATTGTCCAAGCCGAGGGTAGCCGGACAATTAGGAGGATGAGGTGGGTAGAGTTGAAGAAGTTAGTGATTGAGGAGCTCTGTCCTCATAGGGACTTGGATAAGGTTGAAAGAGAGTTCCTGCAGCTGGAGGCGAGAACCATGACACATCAGTAGTACACCACCAAATTCAACGAGATGGCACTGTTGGTGCCTGATCAGGTGACACCACTTTCGTGAAAGTGCAAGGGGTATATTAAGGGCTTGCCAGCGGATATTCGCAGGCTTATGATCGCTGCTCGGCCGAGTATGTTTAGGTCGGTGGTCGATCGGTAGGAAGACTGTACGACGAGCGAGAGATGGTGGTGTCTGAGGTGAACAAGAAGGGTTGTGGTGAATAGAACTGGAATGGAAAGTGGTTTGGTCGGGGTGGTGCCCCGACAAGTAACGTGAGTGCACGGGTGGATGACCGCCGTGTGGTCACATCTGGTGCGGGGTCAAAGAGGTGTGACAAATGTGGAAAGGAGCATATCGGAGAATGTAGGTTCGGATTGAATTTAAGCTTTAAGTGTGGGAGGACGGGGCATAAAGCAAAGGATTGCAAGAAGCCGATGTCTTAACTGTGGTGGAAAGGGTCACATGAGCACGGACTGCAAGAAGCCGAGGGCTGAGACTTCCGGTGCGAAGAAGAATATTGTTGGGATGGAAGGGTAGAAGGCCCGCACTCGATCTTTCACGATGACTCGGGAGAAGGCTAGGACGGACCCCGATGTGGTGTCAGGTACGAGTCTAGTAAACCAAACTCTTACATCTATGTTATTTGATTCTGGTGCTAGTTGGAGTTTCATTTCTGCTGCCTATTGTGCTAAGTTGTCCATTAGGAGTAGAAGTATTGATGAGTCCTTTGATGTAGAAACTACCATAGGTAAGTCTACCGGGATTTCTGAGATGATAGAAGGCTGTGACATTGAATTAGAAGGTTATAAGTTTCTTGTTAGACCATTCGTGATGACCTTTGATGGTTTCTATGTAGTCCTAGGAATGAATTAGTTGGCGGACTACGAGGCAAACATCGTGTATCACAAGAAGATGATTCGATTGACAGCGCCTGAGGGGAGTTCGGTGATAATCAACAGAGATCGAGTTACGACTATCCCAAAGGTGATTTCGATGGTGGGGGCAGGAAAGTACATGAGGAGTGGATGTAGTGCCTACTTGGCCTATGTAAAGGATGTAGATACGTCAACACCACAACTGTCTAATGTACCAGTTGTGAGTGACTTTCCGGACGTGTTTCCCGAAGATTTACCTAGTGTGCCACCGAATCGTGAGATCAAGTTTTAGATCGACTTGATACTCGGTGCCCAGCCTGTAGCTAAGGCACCGTATATGTTGGCTCTGATTGAGATGAAGGAACTGATAAAGCAACTACATGACTTGCTTGACAAGGGGTTCATTCCACCGAGTATCTCTCCTTGGAGTGCCCCGGACCTGTTCGTGAAAAAGAAAGACAATAGTATGAGGATGTGTATAGACTACCGTGAGCTGAACAAGTTGACGGTGAAGAATTGGTACCCGTTACCAAGAATTTATGATTTGTTTTATTAGCTACAAGGTGCCAGTTGGTTCTTGAGGATAGATGTTTGATCTGGCTACCATCAGCTGAATGTTAAGGAGCAAGACATTCGTAAAACAGCTTTTCACACACGTTATGGACATTACGAGTTTCTTGTTATGTCTTTTGGTTTCACCAATGCGCCAATTGCTTTTATGGATTTGACGAATCGAGTGTGCGGCCGATGTTAGATAAATAAGTGATTGTGTTTATTGATGATATCCCGATTTATTCCAAGAACAAGTAGGAGCATGTCGATCACATTCGAGAGGTGTTGGAGACGTTGAGAAGGGAGAAGTTGTATGCCAAGTTCTCCAAGTGTGCATTCTGGCTAGGTAAGGTTCAGTTATTGGGTCACGTGGTGAATCCCGAGGCGATTATGTTGGACCCAGAAAAGGTGAAGGCGATGATGCAATGGAAGTCACCAAAGACGCCATCCGAGATTCGTACTTTCTTGGATTTGGCGGGCTATTAAAGAAGATTCATTCAATACTTCTCTAAGATAGATTCTCCATTGACTAAGTTGACGTGTAAGGATGTAATGTTTGTATGGGGTCAAGCTCAGGAGAAGGCATTTGAGGAGTTAAAAGGGAGGTGACTCAAGCTCCTATCTTGTCGTTACCGATGGAAGCGAATATTTGGTGGTTTATTCAGATGCTTGCTACTCGGGGTTGGGATGTGTGTTGATGTAGAGAGGAAAGATTATAGCCTACACATCCTGACCATTGAAGGTTCATGAGGTCAATTATCCTACTCATGACTTAGAGCTAGCAGTCGTGGTCTTTGCGTTAAAGCTTTGGAGGCACTACCTATATGGGACGAAGTGCACCATATTCACTGACCATAAGAGGTTGAAGTACTTCTTTGAGCAGAAGGATTTGAACATGAGGTAGAGGACATGGTTGGAGCTCATAAAGGATTTTGATTGCGAGATCCATTACCATCCGGGCAAAGCCAATGTGCTGGCGGATACCCTTAACTGAAAGGAGAGAACCGAGCCGATTTGGTTGAAGGCTTAAGAGTTGGTCATGACCTCTGATGTGAGGAAGCAGGTCAAGGAGTTTCAACATGAGGCATTGAAGAAAGATCATCTTAACTCCAAAAGGATGAGAGGTCTAGTCGTGGAGCTGGATGAAAACACTCTCGGTGTTAGGACCCGATTCGGACGAATGTGGATTCCTTGATTTAGGGATATACATGGGAAGATTATGGATGAAGCTCATAAGACTCGGTACTCCATTAATCCCGTTGCTACGAAGATGTATGAACACCTGAAGAAAGATTATTTGTGGCCGGGTATGAAGCGCGACGTAGTGGAGTACGTGAGTAAGTACCCTACTTGCGTGCAGGTGAAGGCAAAGCATCAGAAGCCATACAGAAAGATCCATCCTTTGGATATAGGTGAGTGGAAGTGGGAGCATATCACCATGGACTTTATTACGAATTTGACGCGTACTGTGAAAGGGTATGATGCCAAATGGGTGATAGTTGATCGTTTGATGAAGAGTTCTCACTTCCTACCGATCTGCGAGACGTATTCTTCCGAAAGATTAGTGGATCTATTCATCAAGGAGATTGTAAGTCACCATGGTGTACTGGTGTCTCTTGTGTCCAATGTGACACTCGGTTTACAACCAAGTTTTGGAAGAGATTTCCCGATGCTATGGGGACGAGGTTACATATTACCACAACTTATCATCCCCAGAAAGATGGTCAGTCATAAAGGACCATTCAGACGTTAGAAGATATGCTTCGGGCAAGCATCATTGACTTTGGTGGAATTTGGTGGAATTTGGGATGACACTTACCGTTAGCCGAGTTCTCATAGAACAATAGCTACCATGCCAGTATTCGCATGCCCCTTATGAGATGCTATACAGTAGGAGATGTAGAACACCCTCATGTTGGGGTGAAATTGGCCATAAAGAGTTAGGGAGTGTCGAGGTACTTGAGGCTACGACTGAGAAGCTGGAAAGGATCGAAGCTTTTATGAAGGCAGCTAAAGATAGACAAAATTTATACACCGATAAACGACGTATACGGATTGAGTTCCAGGTGGGTGACAGAGTTAAAAAGTTGAAAGTCTCACCTTGGAAGGGCATCATTCAGTTTAGGAAGCAGGGTTAGTTGAGCCCAAGATACATAGGGCCTTTCCGAATAATTTCTCAAGTAGGAGAGGTGGCATATAGGTTGGAGTTTCCCAGTGAGTTAAGTGGAATTCATCCAACATTCCATGTATCTCAGTTAAGAAAGTGCTTAGCTGAGGAGAATATAGTCGTACCACTGGATGATATCGAGGTGGATGAACGGCTCAATTACGTGGAGCAACCATTGGCGATCATCCATCGCAAAGAGAAAAGGCAAAGGAATAAGGTGGTTTCCTCGGTGCATGTACAGTGGAAATACAGGAAGGGATCAGAGTCCACTTGGGAAATTGGGAAGGATATGAGGCAGGATTACCCTCAACTATTCAGCGACTAACAGGGGGTGGCTTGTAACGCCCGAAATAAAGTCGAAACAACTCAATCAATAATAATAGGACTTTTATGTGTTTCTGGTTGGTAGGTGATTGTTGCTGAGGATGGCATAGGGTAGGTACTCGGCATTTTCAGGATGACATCCATTTGTGCATTTATGACGCTTTTGTGAGGTAATGCAAATGATAATGTTTTGTAACTGGTAACTATGATGTATTATTTTGCAAAAGTAGTAATTAATATATGAAATGGTTTTATATTATTTTGTTGTGAAGTTTTTCATTGATGTAAAATGCATATTTTATGTTTTATGTGTGATAATTGTCCAACTGTGAGCATCCCGGGATCGGGGCCTTACATATATGAAGCAATTTTTTTATCACACCAGGCGTACATTTTTAGTCTAATTCTTGTTGTGCAGTTCACCAACATGTGTTAGTAAATTTATTACAAGTCATGGGGATTTTCAAGATAAAAATGAATTTTAACAATTTACGTGTGACATTCGGTAGTTTTCTGTTACCAAAATCCATTAGTTTGATTTGGTCTTGCATACATGAGTGGCGAGCACACACTAGTTGTCGTTAAACGTTGGTAAATTAATAAAATTATCTATGATAACTAATTATAATTTAACTAATAATTTTGATTAGTAATTTCTGGTTATGTGATTTATGAATTTATGGATTTAAATATATTTGTACATTTTGCTTGATAACGCGACTACATGTAAAATTTCTTTCATGTGTTTTGTGATTAGTTGAAAATGTATATGAATATTATTGGTGATTAATAATATTTGTGTTATGTAGTTAAAACCTATAAAAAAAGTTTTTAAAAGGTTTGTAATTATAAAATGTAAACAATGAGGGTTATTATGTAATTACGATTTAACTAAATGTTACCAAAACTAAAACCCTAACTCACCCCCCCCCCCACAAACCCCCCTTGTAGCCGAAGCACTCCCAAAACCTCATATCACTCTATATTGATCAAGAACAATAACATACAATCGATTTTGATTACATCTAAGTGATTGCAAGGTGTTAGCAATTGATTTCTATACATTGGAAGCCTCTCACACTTTTTGATAGTTAATATTGGTAATTAGCAAGAAATTTTGGGTAGTACTACTGGGTTTGATAAGCCCACTTGACTAACTTGAGGTTAAATGGGTGTATATTGTCATAAACACAAACATTGTCATGACGTGCTCAGTCATGACGGGAGATAACAAACAAAACACAGTCAGCTTCGATCACAAAATCACTATGGTTATTAATTTTGAATATAGACTAGCTATATATTTCAATACACTTCTTAGGTTTTACAAAAACTACTACTTATGTTAAAGGCAAAGTCTTGAACACACCAACCATTGACTATTTTAGTATGCTATTCTCAAGTCGTGAACTATGATTGCCAGTAGGAGAACATCATGGTTGAGCATGCATTAAAAAGTTTCAAATGATGTCATGATATTTGGTTTTCTATTTATAAAATTTAAAACAATGGTTTGGCGCGTGTTTTGCCAATGTTACATTTTAAATTCTATGGGTTTGTTTTACTTACAAATGCTTCAACACAATTAAATGGTGCATATAGTGTCGTTATGAGTAACAAGTAATTGTGATCCTGGTATGTCACACACCTCGTCGTAAAACTCCACACATGGAATTTGAGGGTGTAAAATATTGGTATCAGAGCCATTGGTTATAGCGAACTAGGTTGCATACATACTTGTCTATGACACACATAGTTAGTTAGTTACTCGTTGCATATTCTCTTTCTGTATAATCATTGGCATACGCATCATGCACACTGCAACATGGCATCATCTTCATGGGTTTTAGGTAAGAGGCAGGCATAATCTAAATTGCTACTCCTCCTCATGTACCCCATAGAGCGCTTGAGTGGCCCCAACTTCCTTACCCTCCAGAAGAGTTAAACCGGGAACAACCATATGCGATACCTGCATGCGATCCTTTGTGGCATTGGAGTTAATACCGTAGATATATTTACCATATGCTTCACAGGGAACCTGTTCCCGAACCGCTGACTACTAGACCAAGAACTAGGTCTTCTTCAGAGAAATCGACACGTACTCTTCCTATGATACGACATCCTAGGGTGCAGGTAATTGCGGCTTTCATTGTTACTTTAGACACCAAGAAATGATACAATAAAGAATTGTATGAGATGGTTCACACTCTACAACATGAGTTACATGGGACTAAGGTGATGTGGAAGAAATGAAGGAGCTGCAAACCCAATGCTATAACAATCAGCACTCCTTAGCTGTTAGAGTGGCTCAGGTGAATCACCATTCGGATGCTAGGGATGACACGAACCACAATAATGGGGTGAGACATGGTGACCTGGAGGCTATAACAATCAGCACTCCTTAGCTGATAGAGTGGCTCAGGTGAATCACCATTCGGATGCTAGGGATGACACGAACCACAATAATAGGGTGAGACTTGGTGATCTGGAGGCTCAGTTTTCTGTGATGCATATTGCTGTAGATCCCGAGGAAGAACATGTAGAGGACCCGAGGCAGTGCGAGAAGAAGTCTTAGAAGAAGGAGATAGTGATGGGTCTGATATATTAAACTGATCTTCACATTCATCTAACTTGGACAACATAGTGTTTTCTTTTAAACCTATGTGGGAAGGGCGAATTGATCGAAGCACTGAATAGGAGAAATTAACTCTATTTATGTGGCTTGGTGCTGGAGATACAAAGCAAGGTGACTATTGCGAATCACCCTACTATACTAGCTGAAAAGCTCACTGATCAAGTTGTGGACTAAGAAATGTTACCCAAATGGGCCACTGTGGCAAGCATGCCCGACAACAAACTTTGTGGGATAACAGTTCCAACAAGGGCTCATCGTCTAGGAGTTAACCCTAGCAGCACAAGATGTTTGAAAAATCCCGTAACCTCAATCAATCATCTTCCTCAACTCAAGGACCAACTGGACATGTGGGGAAAAACCCCAGGTGCAGCCGATGTAACTACCACCCCACTGCCAGTTGTGACATCATTCACTGACAGCTTTCATTACAAGAGACATTGCTTTAAAGTAAAGAGAAATGGAAATGGCACCGAAAATGGTGGCAATTACAACAATGATGGCAACGATGACAATAATGGTGACAAAAATGATGGAGCTAAAGGGAGAGCCTTTCTCATGGGTTCAGGTGAGACTCTAAATGATTGTAACACCCGTTATTCTTTTTAAAGATATGAAATAAAAGAAAGTATAAAAGTGAAGAAAATGAAAGAAAAGCTATAAAACCCAAGTTGAGGGGTAAAAAGTGTGAAAAGGAAAAAATGTTGAGAAAGTAGGTGTAAGAGGTGATGGCCGCCCATGAAGTTACTTCCACCTTTTCATTCGGATATTTTTGGTGAGAGAGAAAGAAGAGCAGAGAGCTTGTGGATATTTGAAGAAGAACTAGAAAAGATCGAATTCAATGAAAGAATTATTGGTTTTGTGGTGTTCTTGACTGGCCTTAGCCTTGGTTGTATGATTATGTGTGTTTGTGTGTTGGTTGGGTGTGTTTGGTGGGTTCCTAGGTGGTAGAACTCAATTTACACTCGGGTTATGGAGGAAGTTCATCCAAAAGTTGTCAAAAGTGAGTTCTAGAATCCCCTTTTTACTTGTTTTAAACTGATTTGGGGCTGGAAATGCATGTATGAACTTTTTATTTTATAAAATGGTTTTCACCGTATGTATATGTGTATTTGTTTATGGGTGGGGTTTGATTTTGGGTGTGTTTATGATTGTGATGATGTTGTGAATGTGTTTCTGTGGTATGAATTGAGCTTAGAACATGATGGATGATTATTAGGGATTGAATTATGTAGTTTAAGTATGCTTTAGATTGCCCATGGGCCTAAATAGTGGCCCATGCACCCAACGATACAAACTGTCTAAGTGTCCCCATGCGCCCAAAGTTCATGTGACCAATGTTCATTCCCCCAAATAGTAGCCATGCGCCTGGAAAAGGCTGAAATTGACTAAGTGTCCAAACGCCTAGTAAGCCCATGCGCCTAGGCACTCATGCGCGTGCATAGTGCCATACGCCTAGGATTTGCCCAGAAATGGCTATGTGTTGCCCATGCGCCCCAATAGTGGCCATGCCCCTGAAAACTTCCCATGTGCCTCAGTGTTCCCCATGCGCCTGAGAAGCCATGTGCCTGCATAGTGCCCATGCGCCTAAGACTATGAATTGGGAGGTTCCCGGGGATTATCTAAGTTAACTTTTTGAAGTTATAGATGATATGACGGGTGATGTATGATGTGGCATGTGTGATGATGTGTGAGTGATGCATGATGATGTATGATGATTATATATGTTATGTATGATATGTTTCCATATGTTCGTTATTACGTATTATGACGTGACTTTACGTGGTGTGATTATGTTAACGAACGTAAAGTATTATCTTAACAAAGTGAAAGATTTAACATAATGAAAGTGGAACATAATGAACGAATGAAAAGTCTTGCAAGAAAATGAAAGGAGGTTCACAACCCATTAAGAGTTGTTAGCATAACTGTGTGTTTACAACATGTGATCTTGGCTAAACCTTAAGGTTCACACATAGGGGAGTTAGTCTATGTAACTACTCCAAACATGCGATACATGTGATACGTGTGATATGGGGTCCTTGTCGCTTAACCCTAGATGATATAGCTTCGTGCTCAGGAGGGTGGTTAAGTACATGACAGGACCTAGACAGAAGTGAAATGATAATAATGTATGAAAAGTGCGATAAGTACGAAATATGGGAAACGTGTGAAACGTACGAAATGAAAGATGTGTGATCATGTGCGATAGTAAAGGAAATGTTCTAACGAATGAAAGGTAATATAATGTTTTTGTAAAACTAGAACACACTCAACAACACTGACTTTTATGCATTTTCCAGTTGGTAGATGATTGTTGCTGAGGATGGCACAGGGCGGATCCTTGGATCATTTTGGATGGCATTCCTTTGTATAATGTTTTTGCATTGTAATGCGAACAAACGATGTTTTGTAACGAATGTTGTATTATTTTGCAAAAGCATTTGTTATAATGAAATGAAATGTTCGTTTAAATGTTTCTGCAGCAATGTTTGATAAAAGTTAATATAAATATATGTTTTATGTGCCATGATTGACCAGCTATGAGCGTCCCGGGAAGGGGGCCTTAGAATGATCCTACTACTATTACTTGTAAATTTCTTCTTAATGGTCATTTTGCTTCTATACTGTTTGACACTAGAAGCCATAGGAGTTTTATCTCTACTATTTTTTTGTATTTCTTAAGTGATATGCCTTGTGCGTCGGGATCTAAGTATACTGTAGAATTAGCCGATGGTAAGGAAATTTTCGTAACGCACATCTTGATGGTTATAAGATAGAACTTTGTCAGGATCAGTGATCACAAGTTTGATGTAATGGACCGTAGCACAGCGGAATAAAAACAAGAATTAGACAAATTGTAGCAAGAATTTGATACTCGTATGCATTAAGAACAAGTACGGTTATAACGAGAGAATATATTTCTATAACAAGGAATGTTTCAATAATATCGAATATTTCTGATCAAATCATTCATTTATTACATAGGTGACACTCTTTATGTAGAGTGCAATCGCTGTTGTTATCACGGGAAAGTGACAACTGACAGATCTATTACAAAAATAACTAACTCTTAACAAACTACTGAAATGTTCACAACTACTGAGAACATATCAGAGTGTTAAGTACAAAATAGAAACTACTGATAAGAAACTACTGAAACTACAACGACTGAAGAACAAGCTCTTCAGTCGTTTTACAAAACAACTGATAAATATAACTACTGATGAGCACAACAACTGAAGAAGTATTCTTCAGCTGTTGTGTCCAACTACTGAAAAGATAAAACATAAAACTACTGAAGGGTAAACCATCACACTACTAAAGAAGACCTCTTCAGCTATTGTGACAACGTCTGATACTTTGGTCTTCAGCACTTGTGTCTTCAGACTTTGTCTTCAGCACTTGTGTCTTCAGACTTTGTCTTCAGCACTTGTCTTCAGACTTGTCTTCAGCACTTGTGTCTTCAGAATTTGTCTTCAGCACTTGTGTCTTCAGACTTTGTCTTCAGCACTTGTCTTCAGACTTTGTCTTCAGCACTTGTCTTCAGACTTTGTCTTCAGCACTTGTCTTCAGACTTTGTAATCAGCTGTTGTCTTCAGCTGTTGTGGTCTTCAGTAGTTGTTGTGACGTCTGTGGGACTTAAAGGTTTTTCTGATCCGGCTCATTGGTTCTTTTGGTCCAACAAACTCCCCCTGAACCAATGCAGCCAAAACCTTTAACTTTATTGAGGTCCCACTTATTGTTGGCAGAATGATTGGTCTTTTTCCTTCTTGATCAGTTGAGAAGATGACCCATATAAGCACTGGCCTGGAAATGAATCTCTGATGATTTGGTTGGCAATGTATGGATGGGAGCTCTGTATTGGGAATTGGACACTGAGCTGTTCCCCCATCCATGAGACTCACTTCCCATGTATAAGCCTGTAGGATTCTCTGGTGTATGCTCTGAGAAACATAATTTGTTCTTCCATGGTCAGGTTCTCAGCTTCACCATCAAACAATCCTTCACGCCCATACAGCTCTGAGATGTACTTGGCCTGTTTACCATTTTTGAGCTCAACTGTTGTAATCTGTCTGTATGCAAACTCATCAGGATGAGTCCCTTCAAGTAACAGACTGAGCTCATTTTGTTTGAAGTTCTCAAGCCTCTTGTAGACTAACCCCTTTTTAATAATTCTGTTCTCTAACATCTTTTGGGGTGGCTGTTTAGTCTCATAGGCCTTCTTGAAATCTTCTACAATCTCCCAGGGTGATACTACAAGGACCACTGTGATCTCTTCATCTACGATCCTTTTTACTTGGCCCTTGTATCTCGAAGGAATGTCTTTCTTTACAATCCTGTGAGCCACCCCAGGATCAGGCCATACTCTCACCTTTTCCTTCTGATATTGAAATGTGTTGGCAAGGGTGTACAACCTCAGAGCTTCCTTCTTCATACTTATTATTGATGACGAAGCAGCATAAGTTTTGTCGATGCTTTTCAATATTTCATCATCATGAAGCCTTTGTTGCTGTTCTTCTCAATCTTTACTCACACAGCTTCCATCTGTGAGGTGGGAGTGATGGGCATGGTTTGGCTTTAGCCAATGTTAGGACTGTAGACAGATGCAGCCTATCTTCTTCCACATCATCCTCTTCTTCTTCTTCTTCTAGCCTCAACACCCTTCTCTTCTTCTTCTTAGGTGCATCATCGGCTGTTGGTTTAGAGGGTAAGGGAGTTGTTTTGTGGGTTGTGATTGTGGTTGTTTTGGAGAGGGAATGTTGACAGGCTGAGTTAGCATTTTGGAGGTGAGTGTTGCTTTTGAGTATTTGGCTAGCTCAGTCCTGCTCCCTGCTCCTGCTTCATTCAAAGCTTCGACTACTAACCCTTAGTATGCCTCAGACGACAGATCTTGGAGGTTATGGCCAAGATACTATCCCTGGTCCATGATTTAATCTCGATCAATGATCTCCCAAGATATTTTGCAATGAATCTGATCATGATCTCTTCTCTCTCTTTCTAATGCATCATAACTTGCCCATCTTGAGTACTTTCTTCAACTTCAAGTCTCCTGATCTTTGAGTCAAGTTGTGCAGTATCGAACCCTTGTCTATAGAGTTGATCAATAATGGCATCCATTGATTTACTATGAGTAGCATCTGCCATTTTGATCATCTCATCGAGTTGGAGCTCTTTTTCCTTTCCTTCCCCTTCCTCTTCTTATATGTGACGTGAAGTCTTTGTGACTTTCACTCACTTGATCATTTTTGGTTCCCTTCACAGACTCCTCTTCTTTATCAGTTTCCTTTTCTTTCAGTTTGCGCTCCCTCTTTGCTTTCACTGACTGACTCTCCCCCTTTTTGGGTTGCATTGGTTGCAAGGGTTTGAGTAGCAGAAAGCCTTGTGCTTACAATCTCTTCCACCAGGGGTTGTATGATTGAGGGAAGCCTCTCATCCATGGTTTTGATCACAATGTCTGTGATCATTGGGGTGATGAGAGGTAGAGTTTGCTGAAAGATAGCAACTGTTTTCTCAGAGGGTTCTGTCCCTGAGGAGCAGTGCCAGAAACAGAAGCTGGTGGCTTGGAAGTTTTGAGTGGCTGAGTGTATGGAGACCTTCAGGTGAAGGTGCCATCTGTGGGTTTATATTGTGGCAGATGGACTTGCTTCTTGAGAGAATTGGTCAAGTAGTCTTTGTAGTCTACTGACTTCATCCTCAAGAATTGTGTTCTGGGCAGAACATCATAAAGAAGCCCAGGTCATCATCAGCAGATGCTGAATCACTGACCTCCTGCTTGTAGCAGGATGTACATGCACTGGGTGTACACCAGTTTTAGCATGTGCCCCTTTTTCTTGGAACTGGGGACTTCCAGCCTCAGGACTATGTCCTTCATCCCTGTTGCCTCTAGTGAGGTCTTAGCTATGTTACCAGCCTCATTCTGATCATGTGCTGATTCAGAAGAGGTGGCAGCCTCACTAGATGTTCTAATCTCCATATCCACACCAGGAGATAGAACGTGTAAACCCTGGTGCTGTGGGTTGTCAGAAGCGTGGTGATCCTCGTCCTCAATAGCTGTGGTTCTCCCTATTGTTGGTGGTTGTTGGGAGGAGGAGAGGCATGCAGCTAAGTCAGCACGTTTGCAATGATAAGGGTGGGACTTTGGGGGCGGTTGCATGGGGAGATGGGGTAAAAGCACTGTGCACCTGGGGAGAATGGTGCTCTTCAATGGCAATCTCCTCAAATGAGGAAGATCCCAGATGTGTGGGTACCCCTTTTGTGGTTGCTGCAGTCTCTCTTTTTGAGAGGAATCCTGAGCGGCTGTGGCTGGGAGAGTCCTTGTATCCACTAGGGGGTTTAAACCAGTGGATATAGCCTGCGTTTGTGTTGCAGGGGCATCCTCAGGGGACTCATTTCCCTGAGTAGCCTTTTTGGTCTTCTTTTTAGTGGGTTGGTGGGGACTTTGGATTTGGAGGTGGTGGCTGTGGGTTCAAGCTGCGTGGTTTTCGCAGCTTGGCAGCCATTTTGAGTGATTGGTCAGAGTTGTGCCGGGAGTATACTTCAGGCAATACAGCCATAGCAGGGACTCCCAGGCCAACAAGTCCCTCAGCTTGAAGCTGGTTTTCAATGATGGCCATTATGAACCGAGGATATAATATCCAATGGTTAGAAGTTTGTTTTTGGGCCATATCCTTGAGCTCTAAAAATAGTATTTCAGAAAAATTTAAAGGTTGTTGCTCAAGGATGGAGTACATTACCTGTTGCCACCTTGTGGACATTTGATCCCATGATGAGGTCTTCGAGGCAAGGCATACATTTACCATATGAAATATGAGACGTTCGGTATCTGGGAAATGTTTTCAGTAAGGTAGATGCACTCAAGTCACCTGGTCTCCATGGTGGGCAAATGATTGATCTGTTGTGCCCTTTGGATAACCAGTTGGGAAAGTGGCATCATCTAGATTAAGGGTTTGACGAAGAGTGTCTGGAGTGATGACCACTTTTTGGCCATGGACAAACGATTGAAGAGACTCTGTGTCGTTCTCCTCAGAGACCAAAGTGACGTTTGTCCAGATTGGTTAAGGGATGCGGCATATATGGTGGGATTACCAGAAACGCCGTTTTTAAGGGTGATTGAACCATTAATCAATGGCATTGTGAAACTTGGTCCAGTATGGCGATTTGGTGAGATGTGCGACACAGTTGTGTCGTGGTTTTAGTTGCATAATCGCCATTGATGAAGAGAGGGTAGAGAGTTTTTGAATTACGTTAGGTTGAGAAGAGAAGATAAAACTCTGAAGCTGGGATAAGAATTTAAAGGGTCGGGTTAGAAAACGACTGAAGGTTTTTTGGTGTGAGTCATCAGTTGTTGAAACTACTGATGACGTGGTATTGACCGTCAGACGTTGAAACAGCTGAAGTCTCTGATTTAGTCATCAGTAGTTATAAAACTACTGAAGACAGTTTCGACTTCAGGTGATGAAACAGTTGAAGACTTGGTATTAGTCATCAGTAGTTGTGAAACTACTAAAGACAGTGGTTTTGTGCAGTTGTTGTAAATAGCTGAAGACTTGGTGTTAGTCTTCAGTAGTTGTAAACTACTGAAGACATGGTTTTGGCTTCAGTTTTTTGAAACAGCAGTTGTAGAAACAACTGAAGAGAAATTACTCATCAGCTGTTTTCGTCAATTCTTAGCTTTTCAGCTGTTTCATACTGTCCTCAACACTTACTCATCAGACTTTGCATCTGCTTTTCAGGTGTTTCATAGGACATCAGTACTTATCTGTTTGTACTGATTTCAGTAGTTGTAACTACATCAGTAGTTTAGATAGATAAAGTACTTCAGTACTTGTGAGGCATTTAGCCTTTAGTAGTTATAAAAAACTACTGAGGGTGAAAGAACTATAGTACTTATATGTGACATGGTTACCAATGATCACCAGTACTTATTACTGAGATCATCAGTAGTTGTCACTTTCTAGCTGCAGCATACCAAGCCTTAACACCAGGTTGTGGAAAGTTGAACTATCCAAAGGCTTAGTAAAAATGTCTGCAAGCTCATCAGCACTAGGCACAACATAGGATAATTAGACCTTTTCAAAAACAATCTCTTATAAAATGATGTCCAATTTCTATATGTTTGGTCCTAGAGTGCTGGACTGGATTTTGACAATGCAAAGAGCTGAAGCACTATCCATTAATAACGGAGTCTTAGTCTCTGTAATGCCATAGTCCAAAGTTGATTCTGAAGCCAAAGTACTTGGGATGCACAACTTGCAGCAGCAATGTACTCGGCTTCAGCAGTGGATGTAGAAACAGATGTTTGTTTCTTACTCAGCCAAGAAATCAACAGTTGCCTAGGAATTGACATCCACCAGAAGTTGATTTCCTGGTCAACTTACACCCTGCATAGTCACTATCAGAGAAAGCAACTAATTTACAAGAGTGCCCAGTGGAATACCATAACCTAGAGATTGTGTACCTTGCAATATCTAAAGATCCTCTTGACTGCAATCAGATGAGACTCTTTAGGTGCAGCCTGAAATCTAGCACAAACACATGTACCAAACATAATATCTGGTCTAGAAGCTGTTAAATACATCAAGGACCCAATCATACATTTGTAAAGTGTTTCATCAACCACTTTACCTTTCTGATCTGTATCCAGTTGTGTGGTGCTGCACATGGGGGTAGAACAGGGCTTACAGTTTTGTAAATCAAACTTTTCCAAAAGATCTTTTGTGTATTTGGACTGATGAATGAAAATTCCATCAGCCTTTTGTTTGATTTGCAAACCCAAAAGAACTGTAATTCTCCCATGGCACTCATTTCAAACTTCTGTTGCATCAACTTTGTAAAGGCATACACAACTGAGGATCAGAGGATGCGATAATAATATCATCAACATAAATTTGAACAAGTAGATTATGCTGCCTAGCTTTCTTAATGAATAAAGTCTTATCAATGGAGCCTCTAGTGAAATCATTTTCCAGAAGAAAGTTTGATAATGTCTCATACCAGGCTCTAGGAGCTTGTTTCAACCCATAAAGAGCCTTATCAAGCTTATACACCCAATTAGGATGTTTATTGTCCTCAAAGCCTAGTGGTTGACATACATAAACCTCTTCTTTAATTTTCCCATACAAAAATGCACTTTTGACATCCATTTGAAAAACTTTAAGTTTTTGATAAGCAGCATAAGCTAAAAACAATCGAATTGCTTCCAGTCTGGCTATAGGGGCAAAGGTTTCATCATAATCAATACCTTCTTCTTGTGCAAACCCCTGAACAACCAGTCTGGCCTTGTTCTTAACAATGAGCCCATTTTCATCACTTTTGTTCCTAAACACCCATTTAGTGCCTGTTGCACACTTACCTGGAGGTAGAGGAACCAGTTCCCACACTTGCTGTGTTTCTTGAACTGAAGAAGCTCAAGCTGCATGGCATCAACCCATCCATTGTCCTTTAAAGCAATGTGATAATTCTTTGGCTCTTGCTGACTGATGAAGAGAGCATAGAAGCAGAAATTTGACAATTGACTTCTTGTTGATACGCCAGCAGTGATATCACCAATGATTTGAGACATAGGGTGATTCTTCAGATCTTAATACACAATGAGATCTGTGCAAGTGTTTGTAGCAGGTGCAGCAGCAACAGATGGTGATGGTGAATCATTTCCTTGAAACCAATCAGTGGATGGTAATTCAAAGGAAGTTGAATTTGAAGAAATCTCATCAGCATTTGTTGTGGATGGTGCTACTGGAGCTACGGGAACATAGGTCTAGCTGAATCAGGCAGTTGATCACTAAACCTGAAGAGGTGAGTACTGCTATCATCATCATCATCAGCACCAGCAGTACCACCAGGTGGTGAACTGTTGACAGGAGCAACATCAAGAGTTTGATAAGGAACATATTGCAGTATGTCCAAATCAAATAGCTCCACAGGGCTTTGTGGAATCTTGTCCGTAGGAGATTCATTAAACTTACATGTAGAGTCTCTTCAACCATCTTTGTTTTGCAGTTGAAGACTCTGTATGCTTTACAAGTTGATGAATAACCAACAAAGTACCCTGGATCCACCTTAGGATCAATTTTTGGAGTTGATCCCGTGTTTGAGAATGAAACAAGGACACCCAAATGCTCTGAAGAATGAAACTAGAGGGGCCAAATGATGAAGAGCTTCATATAGAGTCTTCATCAACCTCTAATTTACTAGAACTCTATTCTGTACATAGCAAGCTTTATTGACAGCTTCAGCCAAAAAGTCATTGGCAGTCCAGAGTCAGCCAACATGGACCTTGCAGCTTCAATAAGGGTCCTGTTCTTTCTCTCCACTACTCCATTTTGCTCAGGAGTTCTTGGGATGCTATACTGCCTCTTGATTCCCTTTGATAAGTAAAACTCATCAAGTGTGTGGTTTCTAAATTCAGTACCATTATCACTCCTCACACACTTAACTGGTAGGGAATATTGCTTCTCAACGTGTAACACAAAGTTCATAATGGACTGTGCAGCCTCATCCTTTGAATGCAAAAAGAAAGTCCATACAAATCTGGAGTAATCATCCACAATTACGAGATAGTATTTCTTCTTAGCCATACTCATCACTTTCACAGGACCAAAGAGATCCATGTGAAGAAGCTGTAAGCAGGCAGTGGACTTAGGTTCTTCTATGGAGGGAAATGAAGCTTTGTGTTGTTTTCCTTTTAGACAAGCAGTGCATTTATCTTCACACTTGAACTCCTTCAAAGGCAGTCCCCTTACTAAACCATGGTTTGTCAGCTGATTCATGTTTTTGAGATTAACATGACCCAGCCTTCTATGGCATAGAATAGATTCTTGGGGGGAAGCCATGGAAAATAGGCAAGGATGGCCTTTGAGATCTATTTTCTTGGAAAGATCTAAGGCATACACTCTTCCTGTCCTGTTGGCCTTTAGGAGAGTGTGTTCATCCAGCACCTGTCAATCAAACTTAGACTTTGGATGACAGAATCCGACAGTTCTGATGGTGAAAAGAGCAACATGGCCTTTGTCACACATTTGACTCACACTCAAGAGGTTGTACTTGAGATTTTCCACATGGTTAACATCATCAAACTTTATTTCCCCATTGGAAACAATGCCTTTGCCAATGATTTAACCCTTTGCATCATTGCCAAATGACACAAACCCCTCCTTCCTTGAGAGTAGTCATTAAGAAGTGATCTGTTTCCTGTCATATGCATGGATCCTCCACTATCTACATACCAGATGCCTCTGAGGTATGTTGAAGCCATGGAAAATAGGCAAGGATGGCCTTTGAGATCTATTTTCTTGGAAAGATCTAAGGCATACACTCTTCCTGTCCTGTTGGCCTTTAGGAGAGTGTGTTCATCCAGCACCTTGTCAATCAAACTTAGAACTTTGGATGACAGAATCCGACAGTTCTGACTGGTGAAAAGAGCACATGGCCTTGTCACACATTTGACTCACACTCAAGAGGTTGTACTTGAGATTTTCCACATGGTTAACATCATCAAACTTTATTTCCCCATTGGAAACAATGCCTTTGCCAATGATTTAACCCTTTGCATCATTGCCAAATGACACAAACCCCTTCCTTCCTTGAGAGTAGTCATTAAGAAGTGATCTGTTTCCTGTCATATGCATGGATCCTCCACTATCTACATACCAGATGCCTCTGAGGTATGTTGAAGAACCCTGCAAAATACAACAAATTAGTTAGATTTTGAGACCCAAACCTTTTTGGTATTGGGCCTGTTCTCATCAACAGATGGTAAACTAACATGTTCGTTGGAAACGACAGCCTGAGAGGAAGAAGCTGGTGAAGAAAATGAATCCTTTGGCTTGGAACCCCTTTTCTGTGGTTTCAACATAGGAACATCTAATTGGTTAACTCTTCCCAATAGATGTTGAACCATCATAACCAGCTGTGTCTAATTTTGGGATAAGGCTTTCAGCTCTTCAGACACATTGGCATTGGAGTTTGATAAGTTCCTATGTTGCACCTTCTTCTTTTGAGCAATCTCAGCTGTTACCTGTTTAACCCCTTCCTTTTTGGATTTCTGTTTGGACTTGAGGGTTACAGGATTTGATGTTCCTGGTACAAATGTGGCTCCAAACTCAGTTTTCATTTTAGCCATTTTCTCTTGAATTTCTTCTTTATGTTTGAGTTTGGATTCCCTTTTGTACCAACAATCATGTGTAAGATGATTGAACAAACCACATACTTCACATGGTTTCTTTTTCATCTTATGATGATCATCAACTAAAGAGGATGAAACTACTGAAGGCTTGCTCTTCAGTACTTTGGAATCATTATTTGCTTTCTTGACTTCCTCTTTAGTAGTCTTCAAACTCTTTCTACTGACTGTTTTCTTCTCTTCAGTGCTGACAGTAGTTGGAGTTTGAACTTCAGGTGTTAAATCTTTCTCTCCAGTCCTTTCAGGACTTTCAGAAATAACTCCTGAGTTGATCATCTCTTTTATTATGTGAGTGTCAGCAGTAGAACCATCAATATCAGCTGATGGGTTCTGAGAGGGCTTAGCGCTGACTTCAACTTTTGATGATGCTCTATCAAAAACTGAATCACATGAAGAGGTGGATTGGTTATTGCTTTCTGCATCAGATTTCACTTCTGCTCTTGAAGCAAAATCTGTAGGAGGAGCAGCGTGATTGTAACCAATACAAAACTTCACATTGGAAGCAGATTGCTTACTAAGAAGCATTTCAAAACCTTTGCATGATTGTACCCATCGATCACACTCTACCTGGGTGACTGCAAGGGTTTCTTTGAGACTTCTCTGGTCATCCAGAATAACCTCTAGCTTAGCCTTTTCATCATTTAATTGGCATTTAAGCTTATAAATCTCATCATTTTTACTATTAAGAGCAGACTCAAACTCAGCTTTTTTTTGGAAATGGTTTTCTCAAGCTCAAGTTTTTGATTTATTAATGCTACATTTGCCTCTCTAATGGAGACAAAAGCAGCAATGCATGATTCAGAACATAACTTGGCTTTAGCCTTGAAGATACCCTGAGTTACCTGTGAAGATGATGCATTTGAGCAGGAACCCTCAGTAGACTCCAGGGCATGAGAGCCAGATTCCCAAAAGGACTGTCACCACCATGTTGACCAGCACCTGTGAACAGTTGTTCATGACCAGACATGTCATCCGGTAAACTGCTCCAGTCAACACCTCCAGGGGTGAAGAAGCTGTGTTGTTGAGGTTGAGGAGGTTGATGAGATTGAGATAGTTGAGGTTCTGGTAGTGCATGAGGTTATGGTACTATAGGAACTTGAACTTGATTTGACTTTGGCATGTAATAACAAGGGTAAGGATATGGCATTTGACCCTGAGGAACAAAATATGCAAGAGATTGTGGTTGACAATGATGACTAGAATTAACAGGATGTTGCCCTCTGTGTTGTTGACTATTGCCAGGGAAAGTCACAAAAGGTGCAGAGGAATTAGATCCAGATGATCTGCATTCTCTAGCAAAGTGTCCAAGCCTGTGGCATTTGTGACACTTCAACTTACTCTTGTCAAAACCAACTTTGGTTTTGCCAGAGAGTCCTGGGAACTTTCTTCCAGTTCTTTTGTAGAACTTCTGAGATCTGATATTTATCAAGGCCATTTGGCTCAAAATATCCATCTCTTCTAAGTCATCATCAGCAATCCCCTTGAGATCATCCATAATGAAACATAGATTGTCGTTATTACACCCAGTAAACTGACCATCAACACTCACAAATGCAGAATCAGAAGTGCTTGAAGAGAAATTAATATGCTCATCATACTGGCATTCAGATGAAGCATATTCTAACTCATGACCAACCAAGGCAGTGTTGACTGATACAAAGTCTTTAGTGAGCTTTCCAGATGAAGACAGTTTTCATTTCTGTTCTATCTCTCTCTCAAATGTGAGCAATTTCCCATGGAGTTGGGTGAGAGATAGTTTGTCCAAATTTGCACTGGAGCGTAGGACAATAGTATATGTGCCCATCTCTCAGGCAGTGATCTGAGAAATCTGTTATTCATCTGGCTATTGGTGTACTCATGTTTGACCATTTTTAATTCAGAGATCAAACAAGAGAACCGCTCGAACTGTTGAGTCAGTGTCTCACCCTTCCTATGAGAGAATGTCTCATATTGTGGGCAAGGATTTCCCTATTATTTGCCAAGACCTCATCTGTTCCTCCAAATTGTTCTTTCAAGGCATTCCAGAGGTCATGGGCAGTTTCATGATGCATTAGCCCAGAATAGATTTCATTAGGCAGTGCCATGGCCAGAATTCCATGGGCTTTTTCATCAATCTTAAACAACTTCTTATCCTCATCTGAGTTGGTCCCTCCTCTTCGCAACCATTTGATTGGTTTCTGGGTTATTCACATAGGCTTGTGTGGACCATGTACCACTGATGTCCAACAACCTGCGCTGTTAACAGACAGGTGATGGAGCATTCGTCGTTGCCATATGTTATACTCATTCCTAACCAGCATTGGAGGCTTGGTTGAGGAACCAGTATTGTGAGGATCATTGGAAGGAGTAGTCATTTTGAGTCCAAATACAATTTAATTCAAGCTTTTAACGTTTTTATAAAGACCACAACAGACTCAATGAAAACCAAGAGAAAATCTCAGGATGATTGACCAGAAACACAGAAAATTCAATCTCTATAACCGTTTCTTGCAAAACACAAAAATGCTAATTCAATCAAACTTGGATCTTGAATAGCAGTTTCAATGATCAATTATTAGAACAAGAATTAGACAAATTGTAGCAAGATACCATTTGTCAGGATCAGTGATCACAAGTTTGATGTAATGGAGCGTAGCACAGCGGAATAAGAACAAGAATTAGACAAATTGTAGCAAGAATTTGATACTCGTATGCATTAAGAACAAGTACGGTTATAACGAGAGAATATATTTCTGTAACAAGGAATGTTTCATAATATCGAATATTTCTGATCAAATCATTCATTTATTACAATAGGTTGACACTCCTTATATAGAGTGCAATCGCTACTGTTATCACGGGAAAGTGACAACTGACAGATCTATTACAAAATAACTAACTCTTAACAAACTACTGAAATGTTCACAACTACTGAGAACATATCAGAGTGTTAAGTACAAAATAAGAAACTACTGATAAGAAACTACTGAAACTACAACGACTGAAGAACAAGCCCTTCAGTCGTTTTACAAAACTACTGATAAATAAAACTATTGATGAGCACAACAACTGAAGAAGTATTTTTCAGCTGTTGTGTCAAACTACTGAAAAGATAAAACATAAAACTACTGAAGGGTAAACCGTCACAACTACTGAAGAAGACCTCTTCAGCTTGTGACAACGTCTGATACTTTGGTCTTCAGCACTTGTGTCTTCAGACTTTGTCTTCAGCACTTGTGTCTTCAGCACTTGTCTTCAGACTTTGTCTTCAGCACTTGTGTCTTCAGACTTTGTCTTCAGACTTTGTCTTCAGCACTTGTGTCTTCAGACTTTGTCTTCAGCACTTGTGTCTTCAGACTTTGTCTTCAGCACTTGTCTTCAGACTTTGTCTTCAGCACTTGTTTTCAGACTTTGTAATCAGCTGTTGTCTTCAGGTTGTGGTCTTCAGTAGTTGTTGTGACGTCTGTGGGACATAAAGGTTTTTTGATCGGCTCATTGGTTCTTTTGGTCCAACAAACTTGCTGGTTATACTTTCGATATTGATCTTACGCCTGTACACTTGGAAATTTCGATGTGGTCGTGGGCATAGATTGGTTATCCGAAAAGCAGGTAGAGGTAATTTGTCACAAGAAGGTCATTCTCATCCAGTCATCGACGGGGATACTCTCTTAGTTAAGGCAAGAATAGTGGTGTTGTGATGGGCATCATATCATTTATGAAGGCACAAAAGTGACTACACAAAGCCCATTTAGCGATATTGCTTTTCTCACTGACAAGCAACATGAGGAAAAAAGATAGAGGATATCTGGTACTTTGTGACATTGCATATGTGTTTCTAAAGGACATTCCTAGACTACCACCTCATAGTTAGGTTGAGTTTCATATTGAAATGACTCCTGGAGCATCTCCAATTAGAAGAGCCCCTTACTGGTTAGCACAAACTTCAAGACCTTTTAGATAAAGGGTTTATTCGGCCAAGCTCATCGCCATTGGAAGCACCTGTTCTCTTTGTTAAAAAGAAGGATGGAACATTCTGAATGTGTATCAACTATAGACAAGTGAACAAAGTCATAGTCAAGAACTGATACCCTTCGCCTCGTGTTCATGACTTGTTTGATCAACTTCTAGGGTCATGCTATTATTCAAAGATTGACCTATGTTCCGATCATCACCAACAGAGAGTTCGTTATGAATACATCTCGAAGCCCACATTCCATACTCATTATGGTCATTATAAATTCTTGGTCACACCATTTGGGTTGACTAATGCACCAGCAATATTTAAGGATCTCATGAATCGTGTGTGAAAACCCTAACTCGATCTGTTTCTTACCATGTTTATTAACAATATCTTGATCTACTATAAGACCAAGGAGGAACACAAGGATCACCTACTTTGGAATTACTTAAAAAGTAATACATATGGACCCAACAAAGATTGAGGTGATAAAGAATTGGTTGATACCTAAGACGCCTAGTGAGGGATGTCAATTTCTTGGCCTGGCTGGATACTACCGATGCTTCATTAAGGGATTTTCTAAAACCACTCAACCTATAACAGCTTTGACCCATAAAGGAACAATGTATAACCAGGGAGAGAGTCAAAAAGCCACTTATAAGTTATTGAAACAGAAACTTGGTTGCCCACTGATATTAACATTACCATAGGGAAGTGATGATTTTGTTGTTTACAATGATGCTTCTATCCGAGGACTTGGTTGTGTCCTAATGCAATGTGAAAAACTAATAGCTTATGACTCAAGATAACTGAATGTGGATGAGAAGAATTAGACTACTCATGATGTGGAGCTAGGTGCAGTGGTCTTTGCTTTTAAGATCCGGAGACATTACTTGTACGGTACTAAATGCAGTCTTTATACCAATCACAAGACTCTTCAGCATATCCTTGAGCAAAAAGAATTGAACATGAGGTAGCGATGCTAGGTGGAATTGCTAAATGACTATGATTGTGCTCTCAAATATCACCCACGAAACGTGAATGTTGTTACCGATGACTTGAGTAGAAAAGAGACCGCTATACCCTGACGAGTGCAAGCTTTGTAGCTTATGATTAGCACTCACCAAGGAAGCACATATGGAAGCTTTGAAAGTGGAAAACATTGGATCTGAATCCTTATGTGGGATGGGCAAATATTTGGAAATGAAATCTGATGGAATTTGTTACTATAAATGATGTTTTGACTTGTCATTCTCATTCACTTTTTAGAACCTTTTCACCCAAGAAAAACATTCAGATAAACTCTTGTGTGCCAACTCTAAACAATAAACCTACATGATTCTTCACCTCTACTCATTACAATTTGAATATTATCAAGGTAAATCATATCATAAACATCAAAAATCAACATTTTGATTCTTATGAATAAGTAAAACTATTCATATTATAATCTCTGAAATGCCATTTATGTCCTAACTTTCTCATTCTTCTATGTAGATGGCAAACCGATTTGCTAGAGAACACAATGTATGTGCATTCCTAAATGCCAACAACCCGGCCAACTATTAACAGCACCTATGGAGTTCCAGATTGTTCTATGCTCTATCATCCGATCCAGTCATCTATTAACAGCACATTCCATCCCGAATAGGAAATCTGGATTTGATAGATTCTCAAGGCACATCTACTTAGACCATTGGACTCTTTGAAGGAAGAAGATATAGTTACATAAAGTACATTTTTGTAGGTTTGTGTCATCAAATACAGTCCAAAAGACTGACAAGATGTTCATGTTTCCAAGGTTCATCCAACTTGTTAGGATCAGTGATCTACGTTTGATTGATTAGAGAGTATAGCAGCGGAAATCTAACAATCAATTAGCCAATTCACAAGAACAAAAGATATTCAATGAAGAACAAAAACGGTTATAGATAGAGAGAATTCTTCAAATATATTTATTCAATATTCGCTTTCGTGGTAACGGAATGTCACAATTACAATTAGGTCGACACCTCTTATATAAGAGATGTGACGTCTGTGATGTCACTTGATAGTGACATCTAACATAATTATTGCAACTGAAACACAACTACTGAAGATGTCAAAACAGCTGACATCTCTTACAAAATACTAAGTGTTATCAATTACTATAACTACTGCAAACATAAAACTACTGATACTACAACGACTGAAGAACAAGCTCTTCAGTCGTTTTACAAAACTACTGAAAGTAAAAACATAAAACTACTGATATCGTATCTACTGAACAAGTACTCTTCAGCTGTTGTGACAAACTACTGAAACTTTAGTACTTGGTCTTCAGACTTGAACTTCAGACGTTTCATCAGCTGATGACTTCAGCAGATATCATCAGCTGATGTCTTCAGTCTTTGTCTTCAGACTTTGTACACCAGTTGTTGATCTTCAGTACTTGTAGACTCTTCAGCTGTTGTACTTCAGTACTTTGGTCTTCAGCTTCAGCACTTGTGTTCTTCAGTTGTTCAGCTTCAGCACTTGTGTTCTTCAGCTGTTCAGCTTCAGCACTTGTGTTCTTCAGCTGTTGAACTTCAGCACTTTAGTCTTCAGCTGTTGAAGTCTTCAGCACTTGATCTTCAGCTGTTAAGTTTTCAGCACTTGTCGAACTGCTGATAAGCCTTCAGCAGTTGTTGTGATATCATGTGGGACTTAGAGGTTTTCTGATCTTGGCTAATTGGTTCTTTTGGTCCAACAAACTCCCCCTGAACCAATGCAGCCAAAACCTCTAATTGTTTATTTTCCCACTTATTGTTGGCAAAAAGGTTGGTCTTTTTCCTTCTTGATCAGTAGAGAATGACCCATATAAGCTCTGGCCTGGGAAGAAATCTCAGAGATCTGTTTGGCAAGGTATGAATGGGAACTCTGTTTTGGGGAACTGGACACAGAGTTGTTATCCCATTCATGAGATTTACTTCCCCATTATAGTCTGTATGACTCTCGAACATAGGCCTCAAGGAGAACAACTTGTTCCTCCTTGGAGAGTTCTTTTACTCCTCCTTCAAAGAAGAACTCTGGACCATAGTACTAAGATAAGTACTTTACAGTCCTGCCATTTTTCAACTCCATAGTAGTTACCTCCCTATAGACAAATTCATCAGGATGAGTGCCTTCAAGGAGTAACTGGAGCTCATTCTTCTTAATGTCTTCAAGCTTCTTATATAATAACCCCTTTTTGATCATCTTGTTTTCCAGTAAAGCTTGAGGGGTCAATTTGATTGATGAGCCTTCTTGAATTCATCAAATATTTCCCATGGTGAGACTACAATGGCCAACATGATGGTAGAGTCTATTGTTTTTCTAACCTAGCCATTGTATCGTGTGGAATAGCTCTTTTGTGGATTCTAGAACTCACCTTGGGGTCTGGCCATACTCTCACTCTCTCCTTCTGATACTGAAATGTGTGTCTGAGAGTGTACAGCCTCTGAGCATGCCCTGTCATGGCTTGTATAGATGATGACTGAGGAAATTCCTTGTCAACCATCTTCAGTAGTTGCTCATCGTGCTGCTTCTGCTGTTCTTCTTCTATTTTGACTCTAACCGTTTCCCCTTTGAGAGTCAGGTGTGATCATGGTTGACTCCTGGGTTCTGTTAGTTTAGAGACAGCAAGAGTGGCAGACTATCATCTTCATCCTCTTCTTCTTCATCTTCTTATATCCTCAGCACCCTTCTCCTCCTTCTAGGTGCATCACTGGATGATGGTTGGGTTGGTAAAGGATTGGTTTTGAAGATAGGATGTTTGGATTTGGGCTTTGAGATTGGTTTGGAGATTTGAGGGGTAGGCTGTTTTTGAGTGGGTGATAGGGAAGGTTGTTCAAGCATTTTGGTTGTGAGTTTGGCCTTTGTAAGTCTTGCCATTTCAAACCTTTTTCCAGCCCCAGCCTTATCAAGTGCTTCAATGATATCCCCTTATGAAATTGCTCAGACAAACAGATTCTGGTGGCTATAGCCAGAATACTGTCTTTGGTCCATGAACGAATCTCCATCAAAGATCATCCTATATTTGGCAATGAATCGAATCATGATCTCCAATCTCTCTTTCTCCACACATCATATCCATCCCATCTGGTTTGAATTTCCTCCACTTCCAACTTCCTGATCTCACTGTCTAATGTGGCTGTATCAAAGCCTTGCTTGAAGAGTTTTTCAATGATTTTTTCCTGGATCGGCTGTGTGTGTCATCTGCATCTTTTACCAGCTCTTCCAAGGATTTTTCTTCAGCATTAGTTTGATCACCAGCATTTTCTTTCTTTTGTAAGTGACAAGTTGTTGTTGCTTTTCTTTTTCCAACTCCTGGGTTTTCTCTTGTGCCTTCTCATCCTCAGTTCTTTTTCTTTCTTTTCTTTCACTGTAGTACTCTCCCCCTTTTTGGATGCATTGGTGGCAGGTTTGTACCGCAGAAAGTTTCTTTTGCACAACATCATCAATGAGTGGTTGTAGACTTGAGGAAATCCTCTCATCAATGGCTTATAAACAATGTCATTGATAATGGGAGTGATGAGAGGTAGGGATTGTTGGAATACAGCAGCCATCTGCTCTAGGGGGTTCTGTCCCGGAGAGATAGTGCCAAAAGCAGAAGCTGGAGGCTCAGTGAAGTGAAGTGGAGGTAAAGTGTTTGGGGAACCTTCAAATGAAGGTGCCATTTGTGGGTTGATGGGAGCAAATGGACTTACATCCTGAGACTTCTTGGCAAGCATTCTTGTAGTCTACATACCTCATCCTCAGGATGGTGTTGTGGGCTAGAACATCATAGAAAAAGCCCAGGTCATCATCAGCAGAAGCTGAATCACCTGACCTCCTGCTTGTAGCAGGATTTACATGCACTAGGTGTAGACCAGTTTTAGCATGTGCCCCATTTTCTTGGAACTGGGGACTTCCAGCCTCAGGACTATGTCCTTCATCAGCTGTTGCCTCTAGTGAGGTCTTAGCAATGTACCAGCCTCATTCTGATCATGTGCTGATGCAGAAGAGGTGGCAGCCTCACTAGATATTCTAATCTCCCTATCTACACCAGGAGATTTAATTTGTAAACCCCGTGCTGTGGGTTGTCAGAAACATGTTGATCCTCTTCCTCAATGTCTGTCGTTCTCCCTTTTGTTGGTGGTTTTTGGGAGGAGGAGAGGCATGCAACTGAGTCAGCACGTTTGCAATAATTATGGTTGGACTTTGGGAGGCGGTTGCATGGGGAGATGGGGTAGAAGCAGTGTGCACCTGGGGAGGATGGTGCTCTTCAATGGCAATCTCCTCAAGTGAGGAAGATCCCAGATGTGTGGGTACCCCTTGTTTGGTGGTTGCAGGCTCCTTTTGAGAGGAATCCGCAGCGGCTATGGCTGGTAGATTCTCTCATACTGCTGGGGGTTTAAGCCAACAAGTATATCCTGCGTTGGTGGTGCAGGAGCATCTTCAGGGGACTCATCTCCCTGAATAGCTGTTTTGGGTTGTTTTGGTTTTGGTTTAGTGGGGACTTTGGTTCTGATGGAGGAAGCTATGGGTTCCCTGTGCTTGGGCTTTAGCATTCAGGCAACTTCTTTGAGTGTAAGGTCTGAGTTGTGCCTGGAGTATACCTCAGCCAAAACAGCTGGTGCAAGGACTCCAAGGCCAACAAGGCCATCAGATTTTAATTTATCCAAAATAATTGCCATCAGAACCTGGGATATAATGGCCATCGGTTTGCCTCAGGTTTCTGAGCCAAGTTCTTTATTCTAGAAACACAATTTCAGAAAAATTTAGCGGTTGGTGTTCTAGAATAGAATACAATACCTGTTGCCATTGGGATGACATTTGATCCCAAGAAGATGTCTTGGAGGCTAAGCAACATTTACCATGTGAAAAATAACTTTTTCAGCATCATGGAAATGTTTCTTTAGAACGGTTGTAGCCGAATATCACCTTCATACCCATGATTGATAAATGACATATCTGTTATGCCCTTTGGTATGCAGTCACAACGGTGGAATCGTGTAAGTGTAATGCCTGACGAATGATGTCGGCTGTAACGACCACTGGTTTCTGGTTGATAACGAACCGACAGAGATCTGACCGGTAGACTCATCAGTATGAACAAAAGCATTGACCAGAATTGACTGAGGGATTCAGGGTAAATGGTTGGATTCAAGAGAAAGGTTGTGCGATATGGGGAATCCACCATTAAGTCAGTGGCATTATCATATTTGTTCCAGAAGCCGACTTTGTAAGGTAAGCAACGCAGTTGTGTCGTGGTTTCAGACTCATGGTCGCCATGTTTGAGAGAGAGAAGTTCATAAAATAACGGCTAATGAAACATTAGAGAAGAGGACAGGTATTTATAGGGTAGGGGTGAGAAAATGACTGAAGGGTGTGGTGTTAGTCGTCAGTCATTTTAAACCGACTTTTGACATGGTATTACTCTTACAGACGTTGAAACAGCTGAAGTCGTGGTTTTAGGCATGAGCAGTTAGAAAACTACTGAAGACCATGGTTTTGACTTTAGATGATGAAACAACTGAGGACTTGGTGTTTGTCATCAGTAGTTGTGAAACTACTGAAGACAGTGGTTTTGTCATCAGTTGTTATAAACAGCTGAAAGCTTGGTGTTAGTCATCAGTAGTTATAAAAACTACTGAAGACATGGTTTTGCTTCAGTGTTTAGAATGAAACAGCAGTTGTAGAAACGACTGAAGAGAATTTCTCTTCAGTAGTTTTCGTCAATTCATAGCCTTTCAGCTGTTTCATACTGTCCTCAACACTTACTCATCAGACTTTGCATCTGCTGTTCAGGTGTTTCATAGGACGTCAGTACTTATCTGTTTGTACTGATTTCAGTAGTTGTAACTACATCAGTAGTTTGGAACAGATAAGTACTTCAGTACTTGTGAGGCATTTAGCCGTCAGTAGTTATAAAAACTACTGAAGGTGAAAAGACTCATCATACTTATATGTGACATGGTTTACCAATGATTACCAGTAATTATTACTGAAATCATCAGTAGTGTCACTTATCTAGCTGCAACATACCAAGCCTTAACACAAGGTTTTGGAAAGTAGAACTATCCAAGGCTTAGTAAAAATATCTGCAAGCTCATCAGCACTAGCACAAACTTAGGATCAATCAGACCTTTTTCAAAATAATTCCGAATAAAGTGATGTCTGATTTCTATATGTTTGGTCCTAGAGTGCTGGACTGGATTTTTGACAATACACAGAGCTGAAGCACTATCCATTATATGGAGTCTTAGTCTCTGTAATGCCATAATCCAGAAGTTGGCTCTGAAGCCAGAGTACCTGAGAAGTGCAACTTGCAGCAGCAATGTACTCGGCCTCAACAGTTGATGTAGCAACAGATGTTTGTTTCTTACTCTGCCAAGAAATCAAACAGTTGCCTAGGAATTGACAACCACCAGAAGTTGACTTTCTAGTTAAGTTGCACCCTGCTGCATAGTCACTATCTGAAAAAGCAACTAACTGCAAGAGTGTCCGTGGAATACCATAAACCCAGAGATTGTGTACCTTGCAAATATCTAAAGATTCTCTTGACTGCAATCAAATGAGACTCTTTAGGAGCAGCCTGAAATCTAGCACAAACACATGTAGCAAACATAATATCTGGTCTAGAAGCTGTTAAATACATCAAGGACCCAATCATACATCTGTAAAGTGTTTCATCAACAGCTTTACCTTTCTTATCTGCATCCAGTTGTGTGGTGTTGCACATGGGTAGAACAGGGCTTACAGTTTTGTAAATCAAACTTATTCAAAAGATCTTTTGTATATTTTGACTGATGAATAAGGTTCCATCAGCCTTTTGTTTGATTTGCAAGCCTAGAAAGAACTGTAATTCTCCCATTGCACTCATTTCAAACCTCTTTTTCATTAATGTTGTAAAATCATCACACAACTGCGGATCAGAGGATGCAAAAATAATATCATCAACATAAATCTGAACAAGTAGCTTATGCTGATCCACCTTCTTAATAAAAAAGTTTTATCAATGGAGCCTCTAGTGAAATTATTCCTAAGAAGAAAAGTGGAAAGTGTCTCATACCAGGCTCTAGGAGCTTGTTTCAACCCATAAAGAGCCTTATCAAGTTTATACACGCATTCAGGATGTTTATTATCCTCAAAACCTGGTGGTTGACACACATAAACTTCTTCCTTTATTTTACCATATAAAAAAATGCACTTTTGACATCCATTTGAAAAACTTTAAGATTGTGGAATGCAGCATAGGCTAAAAACAATCTGATTGCCTCTAGTTTGGCTACAGGGGCAAAGGTTTCATCATAGTCAATACCTTCTTCTTGTGAAAACCCCTGTACAACCAGTCTAGCCTTGTTCTTAACAATAAGCCCATTTTCATCAGTCTTATTCCTAAACACCCATTTAGTGCCTATTGCACACTTACCTGGGGGAAGAGAACCAGTTCCCACACTTGCTGTTTCCTGAACTGAAGTAGCTCAAGCTGCATGGCTTCAACCCATCCATTGTCTCTCAAAGCAACATGGTAGTTCTTTGGCTCTAGTTGACTGATGAAGAGAGCATAGAAGCACAAGTTAGACAATTGACTTCTTGTTGACACACCAGCATTGATATCACCAATAATCTGAGACATTGGGTGATTCTTCAGTTCTTGATAAACAATGAGATCTGTGCAAGTGTTTGTAGGACCTTCAGCAGCAGCAGATGTTGATGCAGACTCTTGAAACCAAGAATTAGATGGTAACTCAAATATGTAGAGGAATCAGAGATCTCATCAGCATTTGTTGTGGATGGAACTGCTGAAGCTACAGGAACATCAAATTTAGCAGACACAGGCAGTTGGTCACTAAACTTGAATAGGTGAGTATTGATATTATCATCATCATCATCAATACCACCAGGTGGAACATGCTGCAGAAGATGATTTATCCACAGGATCTGCAACAGCTGGAGGTTGATAAGGAACATATTGCAGTATGTCCAAATCAAACAACTCCACAGGTTTTGTGGAATCTTGTCCATAGGATTCATTAAACTTCACATGAAAAGTCTCTTCAACTATCTTTGTTCTGTAGTTGAAGACTCTGTATGCCTTGCAAGTAGATGAATAACCAACAAAATACCCTGCATCCACCTTAGGATCAAATTTATGGAGTTGATCCTTTGTGTTAAGAATAAAACAAGGACACCCAAATGCTTTGAAAAATGAAATTAGAGGAGCCAAGTGATGGAGAACTTCATATGGAGTCTTCATCAACCTCTGATTTACTAAGACTCTATTCTGCACATAGCAAGCTGTGTTGACAGCCTCAGCCCAAAAGGTCAGTGGCAAACCAGAGTCAGCCAGCATGGACCTTGCAGCTTCAATTAGGGTCCTGTTCTTTCTCTCCACTACTCCATTTTGTTCTGGAGTCCTTGGTATGCTAAACTGCCTTTTGATTCCCTTTGAAAGATAGAAGTCATCAAGTGTATGGTTTCTGAATTCAGTTCCATTGTCACTCCTAATACACTTGACTGGAAGGGAATACTGCTTCTCAATATACAACACAAAGTGAATAATCTTCTGAGCAACCTCATCCTTTGAATGTAGAAAGAAAGTCCATACAAATCTGGAGTAATCATCCACAATTACCAGACAGTATTTCTTCTTTGCCATGCTCATCACTCTCACAGGACCAAATAGATCCATATGCAGTAATTGCAAGCAGGCAGTGGACTTAGGCTCTTCAATAGGAGGGAATGAGACTTTGTGCTGTTTTCCTTTTAAACAAGCAGTGCAGGTTTCATCACAGTGGAACTCCTTTATTGGTAAGCCTCTAACTAAACTATTGTGGATAAGCTGATTCATGTTTTTGAAATTAACATGACCCAGCCTTCTGTGCCACAGTTTAGATTCTTGAGAAGAGGCTTTGGAAAATAGGCAAGGATTGCCTCTGAGATCTATTTTCTTGGAAAGATCTAAGGCATACACTCTTCCTGTCCTGTTGGCTCTCAGGAGAGTGTGATCATCCAACACCTTATCAATCAAATGCAAAACTTTGGATGACAGAATCCTACAGTTCTGACTGGTGAAAAGAGCAACATGGCCTTTATCACACATTTGACTGACACTCAAGAGATTGTACTTGAGATTTTCCACATGATTAACATCATCAAACTTTAGTTCTCCATTGGAGACAAAGCCATTTCCAATGATGTAACCCCTAGCATCATTGCCAAAAGAAACAAACCCCTTCTTTCCTTGAGAGTAGTCATGAAGAAGAGAGTTGTTCCCAGTCATGTGCATAGATCCCCCACTGTCTACATACCAGATGCTACTTTGGCATGTTGGAGAACCCTGCAATAATAAACATTAGTTTTTTGGAGACCCAAACCTTTTTGGTTTTGGGCCTGGTCTCATCAACAGATGGTAAACTAACAGGTTTATTGAAACAACAGCCTGAGAGGAAGAAGATGGTGAAGAAGAGGAATCCTTTGGCTTGGACCTATTTTTCTGTGGTTTCAACATAGGAGCATCTAATTGGTTAACTCTTCCCAATAGATGTTGAACCATCATAACCAGCTGTGTCTGATTTTGTGATAAAGCTTTCAGCTCATCAGACACATTGCCAGTGGAGTTTGATAAGTTCCTATGTTGCACCTTCTTCTTCTGAGCAATCTCAGCTGTCACCTGTTTAACCCCTTCCTTTTTGGATTTTTTTGGACTTAAGGTTACAGGATTTGATGTTGCTGATACAAATGTGATCACAAACTCAGTTTTCATTTTTACCATTTCTCTTTAATTTCCTCTTTATGTTTGAGTTTGGAACCTCTTTTGTACCAGCAATCATCTGTAAGATGATTGAACAAACCACATACTTCACATGGTTTCTTCTTCATCTTATGTTGATCATCAACTGAAGAGGGTGAAGCAACTGAAGACTTGCTCTTCAGTGCTTTGGAAGCATTGTTTGCTGTCTTGACTTCCTCTTTAGTAGTCTTCAAACTCTTTCTACTGACAGTTTTCTTCTTTTTCAGTACTAGCAGTAGTTGGAGTTTGAACTTCAGGTGTTAAATCCTGCTCTCTAGTCCTTTCAGGACTTTCAGAATTAACTCCTGAGTTGATCAACTCATTGATCATGTGAGTGTCAGCAGTGGAACCATCAACATCAGCTGATAGGTTCTGAGAGGGCTTGGTGCTGACTTCTACTTCTGATTATGCTGTATCAGAAAGTAGATCACATGAAGAAATGGATTGGTTATTACTCTCACCATCAGATTCTACCTCTGCTCTAGGAGTAAAATCTGTAGGTGGAGCAGTGTGATTGTAACCAATGCCAAACTTCACATTGGAAGCAGATTGCTTACTAAGAAGCATTTCAAAACCTTTGCATGATTGTACCCATCTATCACACTCTACCTGGGTGACTGCAAGGGTTTCTTTGAGATCTTTATACTTCTCTAGAAGTATCTCTTCCCTAGCCTTATCATCAGTTATTTGGCATTTAAGTTTGTAAATCTCATCATTCTTATCATTAAGCACAGCTCAAATTCAGCTCTGCTTTTGGAAATTATTTGTTCTAGCTCAATGTTCTTGTTGATTAAAGCTACATTTGCTTCTCTAATAGATGCAAATGCTGCTATACATGTTTCAGAACACAATTTGGCTTTTGCCTCAGAGGATACCTGTGATACCTTTGGTGTAGAGGCATTAGTGGATGAAGTATCAGCAGAATCCAAAGCCATAAGAGCTAGATTTCCAAAGGGACTGTCACCACCATGTTGACCAGCACCTGAGAACAGTTGTTCATGACCAGACAAGTCATCTGGTAAACTGCTCCAGTCCAACTCCTGGGTGACGAAGCTGTGTTGTTGAGGTTGAGTTTGTTGATGAGATTGGGAAGGTGTGGGTTCAGGCAATGCTTGTGGTTGTTGTGCAATTGGAGCTTGAACAGGATTTGGTTGAGGCATATAATAGCAGGGATAGGATATGTTGACCCTGTGGAACAAAATATGCAGGAGATCTAGGATGTGAATGATGACTAGAACCAGCAGTATGTTGCCCTCTGTTTGTGGACTAGTTCTAGGAAAAGTCACAAAGGGTGCAGAAGAGTTAGATCCAGTTTATCTACACTCTCTTGCAAAGTGTCCCAGCCTTTGGCATTTGTGACACCTCAACTTACTCTTCAAACCAACTTTGGTTTTTTCCAGAGAGTCCAGGAAATTTCCTGCCAGTTCTCTTATAGAACTTCTGAGATCTGATATTAATCAGTGCCATTTGGCTCAGAATATCCATCTCTTCTAGATCATCATCAGCTATTCCTTTCAAATCATCCATGATGAAGCATAAATTGTCACTATTACTGCCAGAATGACTTTCAATACCAACAAATGCATGATCAGAACTATTTGAAGAGAAATCAATATGCTCATCGTAATTGCTTTCAGATGCAGCATATTCTGACTCATGACCAACCAAGCAGTATTCCCTGGTACAAAGTCATCAGTGAGCTTTCCTGATGAGGACAGTTTCCTCTTCTGCTCTATCTCTCTTTCAATGTAAGCAGTTTCCCATGAAGTTGGGTGAGAGATAGGCTATCCAGATTTGCACTGGAGCGTAGGACAATAGTGTATGTATCCCATCTCTCAGGCAGTGATCTGAGGAACCTGTTGTTCATCTGGCTATTGGTGTATTCCTGTTTCACCATTTTCAGCTCAGAGATCAAGCAGGAAAAACGCTCAAACTGTTGAGTCAGTGTCTCACCCTTTCTATGAGAGAATGTCTCATATTGTTGGGCGAGGATTTCCCTGTTGTTTGCTAAGACCTCATCTGTGCCACCGAATTGTTCCTTCAGGGCATTCCAGAGATCATGAGCAGTTTCATGATGCATAAGCCCTGAATAGATTTCATTAGGCAGTGCCATTGCTAGAATTCCATGGGCTTTAGCATCAATCTCAAACAGTTTCCGATCTTCATCAGAGTATTGTTCCTTCTTCTTCGAAACCATTTGATTGGTTTCCAGATTGTTCACCATAGGCTTATGTGGTCCATGTACCACAGATGTCCAACAACCTGAACTGTTAACAGACAGGTGATGAAGCATTCTTCGTTGCCATATGTTATCCTCGTCCTAACCAGCATCGGGGGCTTGGTTGAGGAACCGGTATTGTGAGGATCATTAGAAGGAGTAGTCATCTCAGATTCAATCAAATTCAATTAAGCTATAACGGATTTAGAACAAAACACAACAACCAATTGAACCAAGAGAGATCTCAAAATAAATGACCGAAAGCGACAGAAATTCAATAATCTATAACCAGTTCTTGCGAATATGCTAATTCAATCAAACATAGATATCAATTAGCAGTTTCAATGATCAATTGTTAGATCGATCAATGATTAACCTGCTCTGATACCACTTGTTAGGATCAGTGATCTAAGTTTGATTAATTAGAGAGTATAGCAGCGGAAATCTAACAATGAATTAGCCAATTCACAAGAACGAAAAGATATTCAATGAAGAACAAAAACGGTTATAGATAGAGAGAATTCTGCAAATATAATTCATTCAATATTCGCTTTCGTGGTAACGGAATGTCACAATTACAATTAGGTCGACACCTCTTATATAAGAGATGTGACGTCTGCTGATGTCACTTGATAGTGACATCTAACAGAATTATTTCAACTGAAACACAACTACTGATAATGTCAAAACAGCTGACATCTTCTTACAAAAATACTAAGTGTTATCAGTTACTATAACTACTGAAAAACATAAAACTACTGATACTACAACGACTGAAGAACAAGCTCTTCAGTGTTTTACAAAACTATTGAAAGTAAAAACATAAAACTACTGATACAACTACTGAAGAATACTCTTCAGCTGTTGTGACAAACTACTGAAACTTCAGTACTTGGTCTTCAGACTTGAACTTTAGACGTTTCATCAGCTGATGACTTCAGCAGATATCATCAGCTGATGTATTCAGTCTTTGTCTTCAGACTTTGTACACCAGTTTTTGATCTTCAGTACTTGTAGACTCTTCAGCTGTTGTACTTCAGTACTTTGGTCTTCAGCTTCAGCACTTGTGTTCTTCAGCTGTTTAGCTTCAGCACTTGTGTTCTTCAGCTGTTCAGCTTCAGCACTTGTGTTCTTCAGCTGTTGAACTTCAGCACTTTATCTTCAGCTGTTGAAGTCTTCAGCACTTGATCTTCAGCTGTTGGAGTTTTCAGCACTTGTCGAACTGCAGATGAAGCCTTCAGCAGTTGTTGTGATATCATGTGGGACTTAGAGGTTTTCTGATCTTGGCTCATTAGTTCTTTTGGTCCAACAATCCAACTGATCATCAATGTAGTGTTTCCCTTAATGGAAAGAGAAGGTGAAGTGTTTGTATAAGCTCACCTAGGTAGATGAGTACTTAACAAGATAAGTGGAAATTATGAAGGAGAAGAGTTGGATATGTTTGCTCATCTCCTTAATTCAAATGCTTACATTCCTTAAGAACTTGTCTTTGAAGATCAACAAGATATGTCTCCCACTGAAATTCAACAAGCATCACCACGTCCACATCACCCATTCACCATCAACATGTATTTCCACCAGTACAATCACCTAGTAGTGAACACATGCTGCCCATCTAACCTATACACTCACAAGGACTACTCAACTCTGATGCTATAGGACATGTGTCATGAACTAGTACACAACCTTTATCAATATCTCAACCTCAAACACCATAGAACCTTTCTCACAAATTCATATAGCTTAATCACCTCAACAAAATCCAATATCCCTAGTAATTAAATCAAACTCAAGCACTGTAAGTGTTCCACCAATCGAAGTAATAACCTTGAGGAATATAATGATGCACTTCAAATAGAGAAAACAAAAGAAGTTTGTTTGTAAGTGAATAAAGAACAAGATCAAGAGTTATTCAAACAAGAGTTGGAGAGGATAAGGGAGTTGAAGGGGATGATAAGTGAGAAGGAGGAGCAGTTGACAAAACAAGAAGCATCCCTAAAATTATTATAAGAAGATGTTGAAAGTAACAATGAAGTGATTGATGAATTACATGAGTTTGTTAGAGAGATTAAAAATTTGGGAAACATGATAAGGATAAAAGAGAAAGGCTGCTATTAAAAGTTGAAAAAGCAAACAATTCTTTGACTGATCAATCTGCTTTGCTAAATACAAAAGATGAAGAAATTGATGAGCTCAACATGAAAATGTGTGCACTTGTATCAAATGCACTTCCATCAAAAACAACAAAAGAAACTGTTGATACTTTAAAGTCAATCATTCAATACAACAGGTGGGAAATTCAAGAAAGAAGTGATATAAAAAATTTAAGATTTCCCGAAGAGAGCAAAAAGTATGTCACAAGAACACACTCATTCAGTGGATTTATCGGCTGTGAAGCCTATTTCTGATGATGATACTGAGAGTGATGAAGGATGAAAAGCACTAACCAAGATGGACTCTCCAAAAAATAAAAGGAATCAAAAGGTGATATATTGGTGACAACTAAAGATATATTGGAAAAGGCCACAATTAGCAATGTTCATGACCATGATCAATCATGGCTTTCCCTATGATATGGTGGAAAGAATGAATATCATAAAAATTAAGAATGTGCTCAAAGAGTTTCATATTGCAAGATTCAAGCTTCCCATCTACCACTATGTAACCTTCTTAACATTGCAGGCTATTCAAAAAAATCAAGAAAGACTTAGGTCATTATGATACAACCAAATTCAGCAAGTGTAACATGACATGTTGATTGCAAAAGTCATAAATACAAGATGCATGAGCTTAAAAGAAGATCAGTGACTGAGCTAAGAAGAAAAATGGTGCATGTGATAAAGGTAGAATTGGAGACTAGAGTGAAGTTCAAAAACTAAAGCACTAAACCCTGCATATGTCCATCAAACTAAAGCTGCTTTTGTTGAACTAATCATAATAACAAGTAAAGACAAACAAAAACGGAAAGGAAATCTTATCAAAGAACCAAGAGAGGTGTTATGAGGCAAGATTTGGCCTCTTGGTACAACTGTGAGGGAAGTTACTAAAGAAAAATCTTCTATGATCCATTTGTTTGATCATATCATAACTTGTTGGATCTAGAAAGGCTGGTGCAACCAAAACCAAACACTTAGACTATTTTGGTACAACTAATAAAGGAATTCCGAAGTCAAGTACAAGATAAAATTCCAAAGGAAAACTCTAACTTCCAAAGACAAAGTCTCTGCTCTTCCGAAGCTTCAACACTTAGAAGAAATGAAGACTATAACTTTTGAAGTATGAAGTCTCAAGGATGTCTTGAAAGAAGTATCCACTTCTAAAGTATAAATGGCTTCGAAAGAACAAGTTTATCCAAAGCCAGTTAACCTTTGGAAGTAGCTACTATGAACGAGTGGACATAAGTATGGTCCCTCTAACACTCCACTGCAAACCTCTGATATACTACATGGCATTTTCTATAAAACCCATGTAGTTGACCATACTTTATTCCATTGTTCACCTTTATCAGTTTGTACAGTTGCCAACTTTATTTGGTGACAAACGGTAAGTCATGGACATATCATGGCTACCGTATCTTAGATAATACTTTATCTAAAATACCTTAACTTTAGCTTTGTAGTATTTTCTTTAGTATAAGGTTTCCAGCTAGTATCAAAGTATATCCGGCTATAGGTAGTAGTATGTTGCACCCTGATAGGATCAGAAGTGACTTATTCAAAGATATGTTATACATTTTTGATCTGGTCTATTTACATTAGGCTTAGCAAAACTCTCTGAGGGAGAAGTCTTAGAAGTGACTCTCCTTATAGGCATTTGAGTATGATGATCCTCCTCATTCGAAGATTTGAAGCTTTAGATGTGCTTGTTGAGTCTCCAAACTCAGATGAAATATCATGGGTAGGTAATAGTTGAGGTGGTGATATTGGTGAGTGATGAGGTGGTGATATTGGTGAGTGATGAGGTGGTGATATTGGTGGTTGGGATATTGGTGATGGCTGTGGTGATGGTTATGGAGATGGTTGTGGAGATGGTTATGGAGATGATTATGGAGATGGTTGTGGAGATGGTTATGGTAAAGGTACAAATGGAGATGCATACTCATGAATTTCAGGTTCGGTATGAGAATCACCCCTGCACCATCATGGGGTGATACTGACCTTGCCTATGAGCACTATCAGTTTGCTCATCAGTAGCTTGTTCATCATTGTGATCTTGAGCATCTTGTTCTTCTCCTTGTTCTTCATGATTGATCTGTTGAAGCATCCAATGAAGAAGTGGTGAGTGAGCTCCACTGTAAAAGTTTCTGGGATCCCTCTTCTTAATGTACTTGTATGTGTTTGCATCATAATGAGGAATATCTAGCACTGGTCCCTCAGTAGCAAGATCTAGGAATGCTTCATTTATCATGCACAAAATGAATCTTAGATACATCAAGAAGTTGAATCTTCTCCCCTCTTGTATGTTTGAAATCAGACCATTAAATACATAGGTAGAGATGTTGAATCGTCTGTTTGTGCAGATAGCACAAATTGTTGAGGAAGTGGTGATTGGAATTTCATTCCACAATGTTTTTCTCTTGCATAAGCAGTGCTAAAAAAGGTGGATTAGAAATCTCCAGTGCAAATTAACTAATCCTTTTACAAGCTTTTTAGCTTCAAATCCCCGTTCATACCCAATCTTAGCAAAGAAGGTGGTTATGTCATCCTCATCCAGCTCTAGTGGTGCATCAGCATCATCGCCAAAGTGCAAACATCTTCTTATAGAATCTTCAGTGATGCTCAGAGTATGATCATTATCAATTCTTCCAGACAAAGTTCTAACACCATCAGCTTCAATTACTTCAGCTGAATTCTAGAAAGACCTTATGAGGTTCTCATAGATGGTGGTCTAACAGTGATAGCATAAGCTACCCTTGTTGTAGAGATGAATCTGATAATATCTCTGAGTCCCTCAACTTCTGGCACATCAAGGTTTAATAATTGTTGAGATTATGGAGCTTGCTCCATGAAAGATTTTCCATTTAAACTGCATAAGAGACATGTGTGTTAGTTTTGATGAGAAAGTATGTGCATAATTGATCATTTTGACTTTTAGTGGTCAAAGATGAACGTTTGAAGTCACTATTTCATTATTGTTACATCAAATGGTGAATTTACTGTAAAACAATCACATTTTCTTTTTTTTCAATTTTAGATAAATTATTTATCAGATGTTACTTCATAGATTCGTTGCACATTTTCATTTTTCATCAGACTCTGTTCTTGTGATGAACACAACTATGAAGATTTTTCATGATGGTTAAAATTTCTCTTAGTTTACATGTTCATTTATGTTGAAAAAGTATACCATATCTTTGAATAAGTTGGATTTTGTGTGTTCTTCATTATCATTTGGTTCTTCGTTCATTTTTGGTTCAACAGTCTGAAATTTAGGACATGAAAAATTTCTGGAAATTTCACCTTTCTATCAATGCTACTGTTGTTTGGAATCGATTATAATAACAGGTTGATTTGAACATAATGAATTCTTTGGTTGTTGATGACAAAGATGATCCTCCCATACATATGGTCAATCACAAGGTTTGGACCCTAGTGTGCATCCGTCTGGGGTAGCTAACCCCCACACAATTGAGCTAACACCCTTCATTGGGTGTCAACCTCCATACGTTTGCTTGCAAGTCTTTCTTACTTTTATTCATTCATTAATGCATGCATTCGTCTTTTATTACGTTCCTCTTTACATTATCTTCCACTGTACGTTACATAATACTTTCAATTTTTTCATTAACATTCAACGTAAAGCCACGGGAAAATAATCATACAAAATATGGAACATAAACATAACCATACTAAACATTACCATACAAGGCAACGTCATACATAGATGCCCATCACATCATCTATGACCTTAAAAGTCAACTTACTTTATCCCCGGGAACATCCCAAGTCAAAGACTACATTTAACTCTTTCCCCTAAAATTAGAAACTATTCTAAGTCATTTGGGCGCATGAGGAACACTTAGGCGCATGGAGGGCTTCCAGACGCATAAGCACAATAGGGCGTATGAACCCTCAGTCGCACGACATTCAGTCACATGACCTCTAGTCGCATGGCCTCCAGTCGCATGACCTCCAGTCGCATGACTTTCGGCCGCATGACCTTCAGTCGCATGAGTAAATTTGCAGCCATATTAGCAGCCTCATTCGTACCTAAACATCAGATTGCAGTCCCTAATCCTTCTCTAACCTGTTCTAAGCTTATACCATCCATGCTATGCCTTAGAAACCCATTTGCATCATCATTCAAACATAACCTTGCCCAAATTCGAACCCCACCTGAATCGCAAACAAACACATACATACGGGTACAACACCCAACATAACAAAACATTTTCATATGCATTTCCAGCCCCAAAATCTGATAAAACATGTAAAATTGGAGTTGTAGAACTAAACTTAGCAGCCTCTTTGGGTAAGACTTCCTTCAAACCCGTTTGCTTCAAGTTTCACCTAGAAACCCACTTGAATTCGTCTCTGCTCTTTGTTCTTCAAAATCCCGAGTGTTTTATGCCCTTTTACCTATTTTCTCTCTCTAGCCGAATGGAATGAGGATGGCGAGCTGAGAGTGGGCGGGCATGCCCACCTTACACCAACATTTACAAATTTTTGTCCTTTTGACACTTTTTACCCCTTGACTTGGGTAAAATATCTTTTCTTCCTTTTTTTTTCTTTTTCTTCACCATATTCTTCTTCTTTATCTTTAAAAAATATCTGGGTGTAATAAGTCCATCCTCGTTATATAGGTTTCGTCCCCGAAACCTGTTATCCCTCGAACAAACGTGGGTAATGCTATCTCATCTCTTCCTCAATCTCCCACGTCCACTCAGATCCTTTTCTGTGCTTCCACTGTACGTGCACAAGAGGAACCACTTTATTCCTCAACCTCTTCTCTTTACGATCAATGATCGTCACCGGTTGCTCCACAGAATTAATCCGTTCATCTACCTTGATATCTTCTAGTGGTACAACCATATTCTCGTCTACTAAACATTTTCTCACATGAGATACATGAAATGTCGGATGAATTCCACTTAACTCCTCTGGTAACTCCAGTCTATAGGCCATCTCTCCTACTTGAGCAATGAGTCAGAAAGGCCCTAGGTACCTTGGGCTTAACTTGCCCCACTTTGTGAACCGAATGATAGCTTTCCAAGGTGAGACTTTCAACATAACTCTATCACCCAACTGGAACTCAATCGGTCTACATCATTTATTAGCATACTACTTTTGCCTTTCTTTAGTCGCCTTCATGAAGACCTTGATCCTTTCCAGCTTCTCAGTAGTAGCCTCGACCACCTCGACGCTCCCTAACTCGTTATGGTCGATATCACCCCAACAAATGGGTGTCCTATATCTCCTAAGGTATAGCTTCTCATAAGGAGGCATACCAATACTGGCATGATAACTGTTGTTATATGAGAACTCAGCTAACAGTAAGTGGTCATCCCAACTTCCTCCAAAATCATAGATGCATGCCTGGAGCACATCTTCCAGCGTCTGAATGGTCCTTTTTGACTCACCATCCGTCTGAGGATGATAAGCCGTCCTAATTTGTAACATCGTCCTTATTGCGTCATGAAATTTTCTTCCAAAATTTAGATGTAATCCTGGTGTCACGATCAGACACAATAGACACCGGCACACCATGACGAGTTATAATCTCTTTAATGAACTGATCCGCCAACCTCTCGGATGAATATGTCTCGCGAATCGGTAGGAAGTAGGAAATCTTCGTCAAATGATCAACTATCACCCATATTGCATCATAACCCCGCGCAGTACGCGGTAACTTCCTAATAAAGTCCTTGGTGATATGCTCCCACTTCCACTCCGATATATCCAATAGGTCGAACTTTCCATACAGCTTTTGGTGCTCAGCCTTCACTTGTAAACAAGTAAGGCATTTACTCACATACTCTACCATATCACGCTTGACACCCGGCCACCAATAATCTTTCTTCATATCTTGATAAATCTTTTGTAGCACCAGGATGAATGGAGTATCATGTTTTATGAGCTTCATCCATAATCCTCCCACGGAGATCCCAAAAATGAGGAATCCACATCTGCCAGAATCAGGTCCTAACACCGAGTGTGTTTCACCTAATTCCGCAACCATACCTCTCATCCTTTCATAGTTAAGATGATCTTCTTCCAATGCCTCATCTTGAAACTCTTCAACTTGCTTCATCACCTCAGAGTTCATAACCAACTAATAAGCCTTCACTTGAATTAGCATGGGTCTCTCTTTTCGACTGAGGGCATCCGCCACCATGTTAGCTTTGCCCAGATGGTAATGGATCTCGCAATCATTATCATTTATGAGCTCCAACCATCTCCTCGGCTCATGTTCAAGTCATTTTGCTTGAAGAAATACTTCAAGTCTAGTCGTCAGTAAATATGGTGCACTTCGTCCCATATAGGTAGTGTCTCCAGATCTTTTATACGAAGACCATGACTACTATCTCCAAGTCATGAGTAGAATAATTCACCTCATGAACTTTCAACTGTCAGGATGCATAGGCTATAACCTTTCCATTTTTCATCAACACCTATGCCAACCCCGAGATGGAAGCATCTGAGTAAACCACCAATCTTCACTTCCACCGGGTAATGACAAGACAAGGGCTTGAGTCAATCTCGCCTTCTCTTGAGATTGATGCTATACAAACTTTACATACTTATGGGTCAACTTGTAAGTGGAGAAGCAATCTTAAAGAAGTCTTAAATAAACCTTCTGTAATAGCCCGCCAAACCCAAGAAACTACGAATCTCGGATGGCATCTTTGGAGACTTCCATTGCATCACCGCCTCCACCTTTGGCGGGTCTACCATAATCCCTTCAGGATTCACCACGTGACCCAAGAACTAAACCTCATGCAACCAGAACACACACTTGGAGAATTTAGTATACAACTTCTCCCTTCTCAACGTCTCCTACACTTCTCGAATGTGACAGACATGCTCATTCTCTCTCTTGAATAAATCAGGATATCATCAATAAACAAAATCATTGATTTATCCAACATCGGCCAACACACTCGATTCATCAAGTCCATAAAAGCAGCTGGCGTGTTAGGCAAACCAAAAGACATAAGGGGAAACTCGTAGTGTCCATAGCACCTGCGAAAAGCTATTTTAGGGATATCCTGCTCTTTCACCTTAACTGATAGTAGCCAGATCAAAGATCTATCCTCAAGAACCAACATGCACCATGAAGCTGATCAAACAAATCATCAATTCTCGGTAACGGGTATCGACTCTTTACCATCAACTTATTCAGCTCACGGTAGTCGATACACATCCTCATGCTACCGTCTTTCTTCTTCAAAAATAAGACTAGAGCACCCCAAGGAGAGATACTCGGTCGAATGAACCCCCTTATTAAGTAACTCTTGCAGTTGCTCCATCAACTCCTTTATCTCAGTCGGAATCAACCTTACGGTGCCTTAGCAACAGGTTGGGCGCCTAGTATCAAATCAATATGAAACTTGATCTCCCGGTCAGGTGGCACTCCTGGTAAGTCTTTGGGAAATACATCTGGAAAGTCACACACAACCGGTACATCGGATAGTTATGGTGTTGGTGTATCCACATCTTTTACATAGGCCAAGTAGGCTCTACATCCAGGCCTCATGCAGTTTCCAGCCACGACCATCGAAATCACTTTAGGAATTATAGTGATTTGATCACTATAAACCGTCACCAAACTCCCGTCAGGCACTATCAAACGAATCATCTTTTTGTGACACATGATGTTCGCCTCGTAGTCCACCAACCAATCCATTTCTAGGACTACATCGAACCTGCCTAAGGTCAACACGAATGGTCTAACTAGAAACTTGTGACATTCTAATTGCACGTCACAACCTTTTATCATCACAGAAATCCAGGTAGACTTACCTATGGCAGTTTCAACATCAACGGGCACATCTACACTCCTACTACTAACAGGTAGTTTAGCGCAAAAAGCAAAAGAAAAAAAAACTTTTACTAGCACCAGAATCAAATAACATAGAGGCTAAAGTTTGGTTTACTATAAACGTACCTAACAAAACATCAGGGTCTGTCCTAGCCTCCTCCTGCATCATCATAAACTCTCTGGCGCTCACCCTCTGTCCTTCTCATCCAGCGTTCTTCACTCCTGAACCTTCACTCCTCGGCTTCTTGCAGTCCCTACTCATGTGGCCCTCCCCGCCATAGTTAAAACATCTCCCTACCTTGCCTTCCCTCGCCATATGACCATGCTTCCCATACTTGAAGCACACGTTCGATCCCCAGCTACACTCATCGTTGTCCTCCTTCCCACACTTGCCACATCTCATCACGCTAGCACCGGATGTGACCACACGTCGGTCATCCACTTGTGCACCTTTGTTGCTTGGAGTGGCCCCGCCACGTCCAACCCGCTTCCCATTCCAATTCCGAACAACACCACCTTTCTTGCCGACTTCAGCCACCACCACAGTCCTTTCATCATACAACCTCACCGCCAAGTCAACCGCCGACCTAAACGTGCTCGGTCTAGCAGCGATCATGTGCCTACGGTCATCCGCTAGCAATCCCTGAATATACCTCTTGATCTTTCGTGACAAGGGTGTCACTTGATCTGGCACCAACCGTGCCATCTCATCGAACTCTCTCTCAACTTGGTCCATCTATCGATGAGGACAGAACTCCTCAATCACCAGCCTTTTTAGCTCTTGCCCATTTCATCCATCCAATTGCTTGACTACCCTCGGCTTGGACAATATTTTCCGACCAGCATAGAGTCGAGTCCACAAACGAGTGGGCAGAAAACTTCACTTTCTGATCTTCCCAGCACTCGCTGATATCAAGAACAACTACCATCTATCTCACCCACTGGCACTAGCAGCAGTGTTGTTACCATCAAAAGTAGGGGGCTTACATCTTTGAAATGCCCCGTAGTTGTAGCCTCGTCCCACCTCTGAAGCAGGCTCTTCATCCTCTTCCTCATGTTCATAAAAAACCATCTCAGTCTCCAGTCTCTCCCGTTCTCCCAAGCACCTATTCCTCTCTTTCCATTCCCTTTCCCGTACAGCCTTTATCACTTCGGTCACTAGAGACGGTAATATCATTTGCATTACTTGATGCACTTCCTCCACGACAGCCTCCTTTACTGAGATTCTCAAATTAGCACTCTCATCTCCGCCCTCTGGATGAGGGGTCTCAGGTTCTTCATGAACCACCTTTTCTACACTAGGCCTTCCTCTTTTGGCCCGTGGTTTAGCACCACGTCCACCACAACCTCCACCACGCGAAGCTTTTGATAACCTACCACCGGCCATCCTCTAAACGCACTGTATGATTCAAACACTAACACGGTCATTCAAGGGAATAGCTTAGTTTATGTAACGTATAGTAAGTCCTTAATTACAGTGGCCAGTTTTGATTAGCCACTTACTTTACTCTTCATACCCCAAGCATTTCTAATCCTCACTTCATTAGTATCTAAATCTACTAACAGCATATAAACCACATAACATGTGCACATAATACCGGTTAACATTAAGAAAATACCTCATGGCACGCAACTACTCGGACTGGCATCCCTTCCCTTTCCGTCCCATTTTCTGTTTAAGTTTAGGTTTATTTTGAAAATTTATCCATTTCACTTAAACTTTGGCTCTGATACCACAACTTGTAAGGCCCCGTTCCCAGGACACTTACAGATCGCCACTCATCCCACATAAAACATATATTTACATTAACATAAATAAAATATTGCAATGGAATTAAAAACAACATTTCATTCATTATAAATGCTTTTTCAAATTAATACAAAATTCGTTACAAAACATCATTTGTTCGGATTACAATGCAAAAGCATTATACAAGGGAATGCCATCCAAAAATATGGCAAGTAGCCACCCCGTGCCATCCTCAGCAACCTTTACGTGCCAACTGGAAACACATAAAAGTCAGCGTTGTTGAGTGAGTTCTAGTTTTAAAATAAAACATACTTTACTTCCGTTTAAAACTGTTCTTTAATTTCATACATGGTCACACATCATACATACACATGTACAATATCATTACTTTCTTCATCATTCGTTCGTTCAATACTTTGGATTACATGTACATTACCCCGAACATTGTGCACGAAGCTGGTTACTAGGCCTGAGGTCTTTCATAGACCATAAACATTATGCACATAGGAGACTCCAGTACCTAGGGAAAGTACAGTTACCACTTATCTTTTCTCTTTCATTTTTGATCAATGCCATATGATGTACCTCGAACATTATGCAAGAAACTGGTTACTAGGCTTGAGGTCTTTCATAGGCCTCGAACATTGTGCACGAAGCTGACTCTGGTACCTAGGGCAAGTACATTCACCACTTATCTTTTCTATTTCCTTCTGGTTCAATGCCATACGCCATACCCTGAACATTGTGCACGAAGCTGGTTACTAGGCCTAAGGTGTTTCATAGACCTAGAACATTATGCATGAAGCTGACTACAATACTTGGGGCAACTACATTCACCACTTTTCTTTTCTCTTTCATTCCGGATCAATGCCATATGCCATACCCCAAAAATTGTGTAGGAAGCTAGTTACTAGGCGTGTGGTCTTTCATGGACCTCGAACATTGTGCACGAAGCTGACTCCAGTACCTAGGGCAAGTAGTAAGAATCCTACACATATGGTCAATCACAAGTTTTGGACCCTAGTGTGCATCCTTCATTGGGTGTGTACTTCCATACGTTTGCTTCCATGCCTTTCTTACATTTATTCATTCATTAATGCATGCATTCTTCTTTTATTACATTCCTCTTTACATTATCTTCCACTTTATGTTACATAATAGTTTTTATTTTATTCATTAACATTCAACATAAAGCCATGGGAAAATAATCATACAAAATATGGAACATAAACATAACCATACCAAACATCATCATACAAGGAATCATCATACATACATAGCCCATCACATCATCTATGACCTCAAAAGTCAACTTACTTTGTCCCCGGGAACATGTCAAGTCAAAGCCTACAATTAACTCTTTACCCTAAAATCATAAAATATTCTAAGTCATTTGTGCACATGAGGACCACTTAGGTTCATGGAGGGCTTCCAAATGCATGAGCACTATAGGGTGTATGAACCCTCAGTCGCATGACCTTCAGTCGCATGGCCTCCGTCGTATGACCTTCAGTCGCATGACCTTCGGCCGCATGACCTTTAGTCGCATGACCTTTGGCCGCATGACCTTTAGTCGCAAGAGGAAATGTTCAGGCACATGAGCAGCCTCATTCATACCTAAGCCTTAGAAACCCATTCCCATCATCATTCAAACATAACCTTGCCCAAATTCAAACCCCACCCGAATCGCACACAAACACATACATACGGGTACAACACCCAACTTAAGAAAAACATTTTCATATGCAATTCCAGCCCCAAAATCTGATAAAACATGTAAAATAGAGGTTCTAGAACTCACCTTAGCAGCCTCTTTGGGAAAGACTTTCTTCAAACATGTTTGCTTCAAGTTTCACCTAGAAACCCACTTGAATTCGACTCTTCACCTTGTTCTTCAAACTCCCGAGCGTTTTGTACCCCTTTCCCCTTTTTCTCACTCTCTAGCCGAATGGAATGAGGATGGTGAGAAGAGAGTGGGCAGCCATGCCCACTTTACATCAACTTTTACAAATTTTTGTCCTTTCGACACTTTTTACCCCTTGACATCGGTAAAACGTCTTTTCTTCCTTTCTCTTTCTTTTTCTTCACCTTATTCTTCTTTCTTTGTCTTTAAAAAAAATAACCGGGTGTTACATATACGTGTGTGTATATATGTATATATACGTATATATACGTATATATACGTATATATACGTATATATACGTATATGTATATATATATATATCTATATATATACACGTATAAATATATATATATATCGTATATATATATAATATATATATATATACGTATATATATTATATATATATATGTATATATATACGTATAAATATATATATGTATCTATATATATATATATATGTATATATATATATATATATATATATATATATATATATATATATATATATTATATATATATATATATATATATATGCGTATGGTTCAATCGTACGACCGGAGCGTACTTATGGTTCAGTCTTACGAATGGCCAATCGTATCTCTCAGTCGCACGTCTGGTCCATAGCATGGCTTAGTTGTACGACTGAGTCTCATTCGCATATGCTCCTGTGAATGACCTAGTTTCATGTGTTTACAACATATCAGGTGCATTACATTAAACCTAGACTATTCGACAAGTGACGGACACACTATATATGACAATATATGCTCCAACAGAATGGGGTTGAAGCTGAAAACGTTTGGGTGTTGAAGAACAAGAAGAAGAATTTAAATTCAAGGTAAGAATTTGGTATTTTTTAGTCTTCTTAAATGGCTTTGCCTCAGTTTTATACTTATTAGTGATGTGTGTTTGTTGTGTGTGTGTTTTGGTGGGTTTTAGGTGTTGAACGTGTTGCAAACGGGTTTTGAAGGAAGTCATACGCAAAATGCTACTAAGGTTAGTCTAGAAACCCCTTTTTACTTGATTTAAACTGATTCCGGACTGGAAATGCATGTATGAAAATTTTTATAAAATAGGTTTTTACCCGTATATATGTGTGTGAATGTGTATGCAGGTGGGTTTGATTTTGGGTGATATAAGATGTTATGATTTTCTCATGTTCTTGTTTTAATGCTTAGTGTGTAAGGTTTTGAGCTTGATTGGAGACTGAATTTAGTTACATAAGTGTGACTTAGACTGCCCATGCACCAAAATAGTGGCCCATGCGCCCAAAGGTATAAATGGTCTAAGGGTTCCCATGCGCCCAAAGTTCATGCACCCAAATAGTGTCCATGCACCTAGAATTAGGCTGAAATTGACAAAGTGTCTACACGCCTAGCAAGCCCATGTGCCCAGGCACTCATGCACCTGCCTATTGCCCATGGGCCAAGAAATGTGCCCAAATAACTAAGTGTTAGCCATGCGCCCAAATAGTGCCCATGTGCTCAGAAGTTCCCCATACGCCTATGTGTTTCCCATCCACCCAGAAGGTCATGCACCTGTATAGTGCCCACATGCTTAAGACTTAGAAGATCTTTTGAAAGTTTGTGGAAAACGTAAAGTGTAGGCTTTGACTTGGGAGGTTCCTAGGAGATATGTAAGTTTACTTTTTGAGGTCATAGATGATGTGAAAGGTGATTTATGATGTGGTATGCATGATGATGTGTGATTGATGATAATGATTATGTATGATGATTATGTATGTTATGTATGATAGGTTTCTTATTACGTATGATAACATGACTTTACATGGTGTGATTATGCTAATGAACGTAAAGTATTATCTTAAAAATTGGAAGATTTAAGATAATGAAAGTGGAACATAATGAACAAATGAAAAGTCTTGCAAGCAAATGAAAGGATGTTCACAACTCATTGAGGGTTGTTAGCCTAACTGTGTGTTCACAGCGTGTGATCTTGGCTAATCCTTAAGGGTTCACACACAAGGATAGTTAGTCTATGTGACTACTCAGTACGTACGATACGTGCGATATGTGTGATATGGGGTCCTTGTTGCTTAACCCTAAATGAGATAGCTTTGTGCTCAAGAGGGGGCTTATGTAAATGACATGACCTAGATAGAAGTGAAAAGATAATAAATGTACGAAAAGTGAGATAAGTACGAAATGTGCAAAACATGCGAAATGTACGAAACGAACCATGATGAAAGATAATAATTATAACTTTGATTTACGTATGATGTGTGACCACGTGCAATAGTAAATAAAATGTACTTAACAAATGAAAGGTAATATAGTGTTTCTGTAATACTAGAACTTACTCAACAACACTGACTTTTATATATTTTCCAGTTGGCAGGTCAGTATTGCTGAGGATGGCACAGGGTGGCTATTTGGCTTGTTTAGGATGGCATCCATTTCATATAATGTTTTTATGAAGTAATGCAATACGTTTTATTGAAATTAGTTAATGATGTATTATTTTGCAAAAGCAATTATAATGAAATGAAAAGGGTGTTTAAATGTTTTTATTGCAATGTTTTATTAAAGTTAATGTAAATACATGTTTTATGTGCCATGATTGACCTGCTGTGAGCATCCCGAGAACGGGGCCTTAAATGTTGGTATCAGTGCCAAAGTTTAAATGAAACGGGTAAATTTTCAAAAGAAACCTAAACTTAAACTGAGAATAGGACAACGGGATGGGATGCCAGTCCGAGTAGCTGCACACCATCGTGCATTTTCTTTAAAGTTAACTGGTATTATGTGTGCATGTTATTTGATCTCTGGGCCTTTAGTAGATTTTGATACTGATGTAGTCAGGATAGAATATGCTTAGGGTATGAAGAGTAAATTAAGTACCTAATCACAACTGGCCAATTGTAATTAGGGACTTACTATACTTGACAAAAACTAAGCTATTCCCTTGAATGACCATGTTAGTGTTTGAATCTTAAAGTGTGTTTAGAGGATTGCCAGTGGTAGATCGTCAAAGGCTTCGTGTTGTAGAGGTCGTGGTGGACATGGTGTTGAACCACAGGCCACAAGAGGAAGGCCTAAAGCCAAAGAGGTGGTTCATGAAGAACCCGAGACCCCTCATCCGAAGGTAGGGGATGAAAGTGCTAACTAGAGCCTCAGTGAAGGAGGCTGTTGTGGAAGAGATGCATCAGGTCATGTAGACGATCCTACCATCTGTGGTGACAGAAGTGATAATGGTTGTGCGGGAAGGAGAAAGAAGGAGAGGAACAGGTCATCAGGAGGATGGGAGCAACCAGAGACTGAGACTATTCTCTCTGATGTTGAGGAGGAGGAAGAAGAGCCTGTGCAGGAGGCGGGACGAAGCTGTAAATATAGGGCATTTCAAATATGCAGCCCCCAACCTTTTATGGTAATGGCACTGCTACTGCCGCTCACCGATAGGTGAGAGAGATGGAGGCTGTACTTGAATTAGCAAGTGTCAGGAAGACCAGCATGTGAAGTTCGCTACCCACTCGTTTATGGACTCGCTCTTTGTTTGTGGGACAATATTGTCCAACTGAGGGTAGTCGGGAGATAGGAAGACTGAGATGGCCAGAGTTGAATAAGCTGGTGATTGAGGAATTTTGTCCTCACCGAGAGATGGACAAGGTTGAGAGGGAGTTCCTGTACGTTGAGGCGGGAATAATGACCCATCAGCAATACACCATGAAGTTTAATGGGATGGCTCGGCTGGTGTTGTATCAGGTTACACCTCTGTCATGAAAGATCAAAAGGTATATTCACGGCTTGCTTGTGGATATTCGCACGCACATGATCGTCGCTCGACCGCGTAAGATTAGATCGGTGGTCGATCTAGTGGGAAGATTGTATAAGGAGCGAGACGTGTTGGTGGTTGAGGTGTACAAGAAGGGTGGTGGTGACCAAAACTGGAATGGGAAACAATTTGGATGTGGCTGAGCCGCTCCAGACAATAAGATGTCGAAGCTGGGTGACTGGCGTGCGGTCACGTCTTGTGTAGGAGCGAAGAGATGTGGAAAATGCAGGAAGGAGCATTCCGGAGAATGCAAATGGGGATCAAACATATGCTTCAAATGTGGGAAGCCTAGTCATATGGCTAGAGATTGTGGGGTTATAAGGTGTTATAACTGTGGCGAAAATAACCATCTGAGCAGGGATTGCAAGAAGCCAAGGGATGAAAGTTTGGGAGCAAAGAACGCTGGAGGAGAAGGGTAGAGGGCAAGTGCTAGAGCGTTCACGATGACGCCGGAGGAGGCTAGGACGAACCCCGTTGTTGTGTCAGGTACGTTTCTAGTAAACCAAACTCTAGCTTCTATGTTATTTGATTTTGGTACTAGTAAAAGTTTTATTTCAGCTGCTTTCTGTGCTAAATTTCTAGTTAGTATTAGGAGTATAGATACGTCCTTTGATGTAGAAACTACCATAGCTAAGTCTATCAAGATTTCTAAGATAATAAAAGGTTGTGACATAGAATTAGAAGGTCACAGGATTCCTGTTAGACCATTCGTGATGACCTTCGGCATGTTCGATGTAGTCCTTGGATTGGATTGGTTGGCGGACTACATGGCGAACATTGTGTGTCGCAAGAACATAATTCGATTGACATGGAACACCCGGTTATTTCCTTTGAAGCCAAAGAAAGAAGAAAAAAAGATAAGAAATAAAGCACAAAGTCGAGGGACCAAACTTGCCAAAACAAGAGAATATTTGGAGGAGTGGGGGTATAAAACGGGCATGGCAGCCCATTCTCCCCTCATTCACCCCTTCCATTCAGCCAAAGAGAGAAATAGAGGAGAAGAGCCAAAAACCTAGTGTTTCTCGGAGAATGAAGTGCAAAATTCGAAGTCAAGCGAGTTTGTGAGAAGCTCTACTTGAAGAGGCTTTCAAGGTGAGTTCTAGGACCCCTCTTTTACACATTTTCACTTGATTTTGGGGCTGGAACACGCGGCATTCTTTTTTGTTGTGTTGGGTGAAAAACCCGTTTGTATGTGTTTGATTCGGGTGGGGTTTGATTTCGGGATTGGTTGTGCTTGAATGGTATTGTTGTAGGTTTTTCTAATGTTTAGGATGGTTGATTTGAACTTAGAACAGGTTTGAGAAGGTTTGGTGGCTGTAAATTGCATATTAGGTTCGGGGAAGACTGCATTCTGCACCCAGCTAGGGCTATGCGGCTGGAAGCCAGGCGACCGAATGGCATGCGACTAGACGCCATACGGCCAAAAGGCATGCGACTGAACTCCATGTGCATGGGTGCCATGTGACTGAGGTTCATACGCATGGGAGTCATGCGATTGAAAGCTATGCGACTGGGAGTCCATATGCCTAAGTGTTCATTCGCCCATAGTGCCCATACGCCCGAATACCATGCAACTGAGGTTCATATGCATGGGATTCATGCGACTGAACGCTATGCAACTGGAAGTCCATACGCCTAAGTGTTCAATCGACCATAGTTTCCATTCGCCTTAGTGTTCTCATGCGTATGGAAGGCCATGTGACTGAAAAGGGTCCATACGCCCAAATAGAGCTCATGCGCCTGAAATACTTAGTTATTTTTTCTGATTTTTAGGGAAATAGTATTATGTAGGCTTTGACTTGGAGGATTCCTGGGTATTCATGTAAGTTGACTTTTGAGGTCGTAGACGTTGTGATGGGCTAGTATGTATGATGTATGTAATATATGTATGTTGTGCCTTGTATGGTGATGCGGTATGTTTCTGTTCATGTTCCTTCCTATGTATGATTGTCTTCCCGTGGCTTTTCTTTGTATGTTAATGAATGAAATGAAAACTATTATGTAATATAAAGTGGAAGATAATGAAAACAGGAACGAAGTGAAACAATGCATGCATTAGTGAATGAACGAATGAAAGAAAGGCTTGCAAGCAAATGTATGGAGGTTCACACTCTATAAGGAGTGTCAGCTCAACCGTGTGCGGGTTAGTTACCCCATGAGGACGCACACTGGGGCTTCATCCATGTGATTATGATAATGTATGGAGGTTCACACCCAATATGGGGTTGTTAGCTCAACTGTGTGCGGGTTAAATACCCCATGAGGATGCACACAGGGGTTCAATCTTTGTGATTGACCATATGTATAGGGTCCTTGTTGCTTAACCCTAGATAAATTGCTTGGTGCTCTAGAGGGGTTAAGCACATGAGAGGATGTTGATGAAAAAAAAAAGATAATAAATATATGAAATGAACGATGACGAAGATAATAACTATTATCTATGTGTACGTACAATTTGTGTTTACATTCTAAGGCTAGTATGATTTGAAAGAAAGTAATGGACGGTTTTAAACGAAAGATAAAGTATGTATTATTATAAAACTAGAACTCACTCAGCAACGCTGATTTTTATGTGTTTCCAGTTACCAGGTAATGCTTCTGAGGATGGCACAAGGCGGCTACTCAGCTCTTTTGGGATGGCATTCTTTTATACAATGTTTTTGCATTATAATGCGAATAAATAATATTTTGTAATGGATGTTGTATTATTTTGCAAAAGCGTTTATCATAATGAGTTGAAATGTTTGTTTTAATGTTTCCGCTGCAACGTTTTCTTTAAATTGATATACTTATATGTTTTATGTGCAATGATTGACCAGCTGTAAGCGTCTCAGTAACGGGGACATACAAGTTGGTATCAAGGCCAAAGTTTAAGTGAAATAGGTAAATATTCAAAATAAACCTAAACTTAAACTGAAAATGGGACTGAAAGGGAAGGGATGCGAGTCCGAGTAGCTGCGTGCCATCACGTATTTTCTTTAAAGTTAACTGGAATTATGTGCGCATGTTATTTGATCTTTGTGCCTTTAGTAGATTTTGATATTGATGTAGTCTGCATAGGAAATGCTTGGGGTATGAAGAGTAAATTAAGTAGCTAATCACAACTGGCCAATTGTAATTAGGGACATACAATACTTGACATAAACTAAGCTATTCCCTTGAATGACCGTGTTAGCGTTCGAATCTTATAGTGTGTTTAGAGGATGGCAGGTGGTAGATCGTCAAAGGCTTTGGGTGGTTCATGAAGAACCTGAGACCCCTCATGCGGAGGCAGGGGATGAATGTGCTAACTAGAGCCTTAGGGAAGGAGGCTGTTGTTAAAGAGGTGCATAAGATCATGTAGACGATCCTACCGTCTGTGGTGACAGAAGTGATAATGGTTGTGCGGGAAGGAGAAAGAAGGGAGAGGAACAGGTCCTTAACAGGACGGGAGCAACCGGAGACTGAGACTGTTCTCTCTGATGATGAGGATAAGGAAGAAGAGCCTGTGCAGAAGGCGGCACGAGGCTGTAACTATGGGGCATTTCAAATATGCAAGTCCCCTACCTTTGATGGTAATGGCACTGCTGTCGACGCTCACCAATAGGTGAGAGAGATGGAGGTTGTACTTGACATTAGCGAGTGCCAGGAAGACCAGCATGTGAAGTTCGCTACCCACTCGTTTATGGACTCGCTCTTTGTTGGTGAGACAATATTGTCCAAGCCGAGGGTAGTTGGGAGATAGGAAAAATAAGATGGCCAGAGTTGAAGAAGCTGGTGATTGAGGAGTATTGTCCTCGCTGAGAGACGGACAAGGTTGAGAGGGAGTTCCTGCAGCTGGCGGCGGGAATAATGACCCATCAGCAATACACCACGAAGTTTAATGAGATGGCTCGGCTGGTGCTGGAACAGGTTACACCTCTGTCATGAAAGATCAAGAGGTATATTCAGGGCTTGGTAGTGGATATTCGTAGGCATATGATCGTTGCTCGGCCACGTAAGATTAGATCGGTGGTCGATCTAGCGGGAAGACTGTATGAGGAGCGAGAGGTGGTGGTGGCTGAGGTGTGCAAGAAGCGTGGTGGTGACCAAAACTAGAATGGGAAACAATTTGGACGTGGCAGAGCCGCTCCAGACAATAAGATGTCGAAGGTGGGTGACTGGCGTGCGGTCACGTCTTGTGTAGGAGCGAAGAGATGTGGTAAATGCAGGAAGGAGCATTCCGGAGAATGCAAATGGGGATCAAACATCATCTTCAAATGTGGGAAGCCTAGTCATATGGCTAGAGATTTTGGGGTTATAAGGTGTTATAACTACGGGGAAAATGACCATCTAAGGAGGGATTGTAAGAAGCCAAGGGCTGAAAGTTTGGGAGCAAAGATCGTTGGAGGAGAAGGGCAGAGTGCAAGTGCTAGAGCATTCACGATGACGCCGGAAGAGGCTAGCACGAACCCCGATGTTGTGTCAGGTACGTTTCTAGTAAACCAAACTCTAGCTTTTGTGTTATTTGATTTTGGTACTAGTAAAAGGTTTATTTCTGCTGCTTTCTATGCTAAATTGCCTGTTAGTATTAGCAGTATAGATATGCCCTTTAATGTAGAAACTACCCTAGCTAAGTCTAGCAAGATTTCTAAGATAATAGAAGGTTGTGACATAGAATTAGAAGGTCACAGGATTCCTGTTAGACCATTCGTGATGACCTTCGACGGGTTTGATGTAGTCCTAGGAATGGACTGGTTGGCGGACTACAAGGCAAACATTGTGTTTCGCAAGAAGATAATTCCATTGACATGTAACACCCAGTTATTTCCTTTGAAGCCAAAGAAAGAAGAAAAAGAAAGAAATGAAATAAAGCCCAAAGTCGAGGGATCAAACTTACCAAAATGAGAGAACCTTTGGAGGAGTTGAGGTATAAAAGGGGCATGGCAGCCCATTTTCCCCTCATTCACCCACTTCCATTCGGCCAAAGAGAGAAAGAGAGGAGAAGAGTAAAAAAACTATTATTTCTTAGAGAATCAAGTGCAAAAGTCAAAGTCAAGCAAGTTTGTGAGAGGCTCTACATGAAGAGGCTTTCAAGGTGAGTTGTACGACCCCTTTTTTACACGTTTTCAACTAATTTAGGGGCTGGAACACATGGCATGTGTTTTGTTTTTTTGGGTGAAAAACCCATTTGTATGTGTATGTGTATGTGTTTGATTCGGGTGGGGTTTGATTTCGGGCTTGGTTGTGCTTGAATGGTATTGTGGTAGGTGTTTCTAAGGTTTAGGATGGTTGATTTGAACGTAGAACAGGTTTTAAAGGGTTTGGTGGCCATAAATTACATATTAGGTTCGGGGAAGACTGCATTTTGCGCCCAGCAAGGGCTATGTGACCGGAAGCCAGTTGACCAAATGGCATGCGACTGGAGGCCATACGGCCAAATGGCATGCGACTGAAGTCCATGTGCATGGGTGCCATGCGACTGAAGTCCATGTGCATGGGTGCCATGCGACTGAGGTTCATACGCATGGGAGTAATGCGATTGAAGGCTATGCGACTGGGAGTCCATATGCCTAAGTGTTCATGCGGCCATAGTGCCCATACGCCCGAATACCATGCGACTGAGGTTCATATGCATGGGAGTCATGCGACTGAAGGCTATGCGACTAGAAGTCCATACCCCTAAGTGTTCAATCGCCTGTAGTGTCCATTCGCCTTTGTGTTCTCATGCGTATGGAAGGCCATTCGACATGTTCAATCGCCTTAGTGTTCTCATGCGCCGGAAAGAACTTAGTTATTTTTCTTATTTTTAGGGAACAATATTATGTAGGCTTTGACTTGGAGGATTCCTGGGTATTAATGTAAGTTGACTTTCGAGGTCGTAGACATGGTGATGGGCAAGTATGTATGATGTATGTTATGTATGTATTGTGTGCCTCGAATGGTGATGTGGTATCTTTTTGTTCATGTTCCTTTCTTTGTATTATTATCTTCCCGTGGCTTTACTTTGTATGTAAATGAATGAAATGAAAAGTATTATGTAACGTAAAGTGGAAGATAATGAAAAGCGGAACGAAATGAAACAACGCATGCATTAATGAATAAATGAACGAAATAAATGCTTGCAAGCAAATGTATGGAGGTTCACACTCTATGAGGAGTGTTAGCTCAACCGTGTGCGTGTTAGTTACCCCATGAGGATGCAAACTGGGGCTTCATCCGTGTGATTAAGGAAATGTATGGAGGTTCACACCCAATGAGGGGTTGTCAGCTCAATTGTGTGCGGGTTAAATACCCCATGAGGATGCACATAGGGGTTCAATATTTGTGATTGACCATATGTATGGGGTCCTTGTTGCTTAACCCTAGATTAATTGCTTGGTGCTCTAGAGAGGGGTTAAGGACATGACAGGACCTAGATGAAAATGAAAAGATAATAAATATATGAAATGAACGATGATGAAGATAATAACTATTATCTATGTGTACGTACGATTTGTGCTCACATTCTAAGCCTGGTATGATTTGAAAGAAAGTAATGGACATGTTTAAATGAAAGATAAAGTATGTTTTATTATAAAACTATAACTCACTCAGCAACGCAGACTTTTATGTGTTTCCAGTTGGCAGGTAATGTTTTTGAGGATGGCACGAGGTGGCTACTCAGCTCTTTTGGGATGGCATTCTTTTGTACAATGGTTTTGCATTATAATGTGAATAAACGAGATTTTGTAATGGATGTTGTATTATTTTGCAAAAGCATTTATCATAATGAGTTGAAATGTTTGTTTTAATGTTTCCGCTGCAACGTTTTCTTTAAATTGATGTAGTTATATGTTTTATGTGCAATGATTGACCAGCTGTAACCATCCCGGCAACGGGGACTTACAAGTTGGTATCAGAGCCAAAGTTTAAGTGAAATGGTTAAATTTTCAAAATAAACCTAAACTTAAACTGAAAATGGGACGGAAAGGGAAGGGATGCCTGTTTGAGTAGCTGCGTGCCATGAGTTATTTTCTTAATAATAACCAGTATTATGTGCGCATATTATGTGGTTATGTGTGTATGTAGATTTAGATACTAATGTAGTCAGGATAGGTAATGCTTGGGGTATGAAGACTAAAGTAAGTGGCTAATCACAACTATCCACTGTAATAGAGACTTACTATACTGGACAAAAACTAAGCTGTTCCCTTGAATGACTGTGTTGGTGTTTGAAACTTTCAGTGTGTGCGTGGATGGTCGGTGGTAGATCTTCAAAAGCTTCACATGGTGGAGGTTGTGGTGCTGAACCGTGACCCAAAAGAGGACGACCTAGAGTTGAAAAAGCGGTTCATGAATGTTAGGATCAGTGATCTAAGTTTGATTGATTAGAGAGTATTGCAGCGGAATTCGAACAATGAATTAAACAATTCACAAGAACACAATTGATATTCAATGTAACAGTAAATAGTTATAGAAAAAGAGTATTCTGCAAAAGAGATATTTCATTCATATGCTTTCGTGGTGGCTCAATGTCACACTTTACAATTAGGTCAACATTCCTTATATAGGATATGTGACGTCTACTGATGTCTGTGATAGTGACATCTAATAGAATTATTCAAACTACTGAAAGTATGCAAACTACTGAGAACGTTCTCAACTACTGATTACATCTCAGAGAATGCTAAGTACAAGAAACATAAAACTACTAAAACTAAATTACATGTACTGAAAGGAAACCATCACAACTACTAAAGTTGATAACTTCAACTGTTGTGACAACTACTGATCACTTTGGTCTTCAGTCTTTGTTCTTCAGACTTTGTTCTTTAGACTTTTACATTCAGACTTTGTCTTCAGCTGATAGCTTCAGACTTTGTCTTCAGTACTTTACTTTCAGACTTTGTCTTCAGTAGTAGTCTTTAGTTCTTGTCTTCAGACTTTGTCTTTAGTACTTTACTTTCAGACTTTGTCTTCAGTAGTAGTCTTCAATTCTTGTCTTCAGTACTTTACTTTCAGACTTTGTCTTATGTAGTAGTCTTTAGTTCTTGTCTTCAGACTTTATGATCAGCTGATGTCTTCAGCTGTTGTGATCTTCTTCAGCAGTTGTAATGTCTGTGGAACTTAGAGGTTTTTCTGATCGAGCTCATTGGTTCTTTTGGTCCAACAAACTCCCCCTGAACAAATGCAGCCAAAACCTCTAAACTTATTGATGATCCCACTTATTCTTGGCATAAACACCCTCTTGATCAGCTTCAGAGGTAATCAGTTAAGCACAGGCCGGAAAAGGTTTCTAATCTTTTGATTGGCTAAGTATGGAAGGGAACTCTGTTTTGGGGAAACTAAACACAGAGTCTTATCCCAACCATGAAACCTAATTCCCATGAATGAGTCTATAAGACTCACTAGCGTAGGCCTCAAGGAGAACAACTTGTTCCTCCTTGGTGAGTTCTTCTGCTTCTCCCTCGAAGAAGAACTCTGGGACATAATACTCAGAAAGGTATCTCACTGTCTTTCCATTTTTCAACTCCACAGTTGTTATCTGTCTATAAGCAAATTCATCAGGGTGAGAGCCTTCAAGCAACAACTGGAGTTCACTCTTCTGAAGATCTTCAAGTCTTTTGTATAACAACCCCTTCTTGATCATTTTGTTCTCAAGAATAGATTGAGGGGTTGTCTTGGATTTGTGAGCTCTCTTGAATTCTTCAATGATTTCCTAGGGTGAGACTACCATGGCCAGTGTAATTGCAGCATTCAAGGTCTTCTTCACTTGGCCATGATATCTACTTGGTATATTCTTCTTATGAATTCTAGAACTTACCCTGGGGTCTGGCCAGATCCGCACTCTTTCCTTTTGATTTTGAAAGGTATGTCTAAGAGTGTACAGCCTCAGAGCCTGTTTCTTCATTTCTTGTATGGATGAGGACTGACAGAAATCCTTATCAACCATCTTGAGAAACTTCTCATCATGCTGTTTCTGTTGTTCTGCTTCTTCAATCTTTACCTTCACCATCTGCATTTGCAAGTCAGGAGTAATCACTTGTTGACTTCTATGCTCAGGTGATTTGAGTTTGAGAACAGTAGAGATTGGTAGACTATCATCATCATCATCCTCTTCTTCATCTTCTTCTACCCTCAACACCCTTCTCCTCCTTCTGGGTGCATCACTGGGTAAGGTTTGAGGTGGTTTTTGGGGTAAAGGGATTGGTTTTGTGGGTTGAGTTGTGGGTGGCTTTGGTTTAGGGATAGATTTGGGAGATTTTAGAGATAAGGTTGTGTTTGATTGGGAGTGTGAGAAGACTGACTTAGCATTTTGGTGGTGAGTTTGGCTTTGGAGAGCTTTGCCATTTCAGTTCTCTTCCCTGCACCTGTTTCATCCAGTGCTTCAATTATCAACCCCTTATTATAGCCTCCAGCAGGCAGATCTTCTTGGTTATCTCCAGGATACTGTCTCTGGACCAGGCCTTTATCTCTATCAATGATCTTCCAAGGTATTTGGCAATGAATCTGATCATTATCTCCAATCTTTCTCTTTCCAACACAGTATAACCGGCCCATCTAGCTTGAATCTATTCTATTTCCAGCCTTCTGATCTCAGTGTCTAGTGTAGCTGTGTCATGACCTTGTCGAAAGAGCTGATCTATAATTTTATCCATGGATCTGCTTTGAGCTTCATCAGCATCTTTGACAAGATCTTCTAAGGATTTATCTTCATCAGCTTTTGACTCAGCACTTTTCTTTCTTTTATATGTGATCAACTGTTCTGAAATCAGTTCTTTCTCCACCTCCTTCTCTTTTGCAGGTTCTTTCTCATCATCAACTCTATTTCTTTTCTTTTCTTTCACTACCTTAGACTTGGAAGTCTCCCCCTCTTTGGTTGCATTAGGATCAAGGGCTTGAAAGGTAGAAAGAGATTTGTGAACAGGATCATCAATGAGGGTTTGTAGATTTGAGGATATCCTCTCATCAATGGCGGTATGTACTATGTCAGTGAGATGGGAGTGATGAGAGGTAAGGAGTTTTGAAAGATAGCAACCATCTGCTTAGAGGGGTTATGTCCCTGAGAGGTGGTGCCAAAAGTAGTGGCCGGTGGCTCAGTTACGTGTGTAGGGTCAGTGTTTGGGGAACCTTCAATGGAAGGTGCCATCTGTGGGGTCTGCTCACCTCAGTCTCAGATGGTATTATGGGCTAATACATCATAGAAAAAGCCCAGTCATCTTCAGTTGTGCTGAATCACCTGACCTCCTGATGGAATCAAGATGTACATGCTCTGAGTGTAGATCAGTAGAAGCATGTGCCCCTTGTTCTTGGTACTGGGGACTTCCTGCCTTAGGACTGTGTCCTTCATTGGCAGTTGCCTCTGGTAAGGTCTTATGGATGTTACCAACTTCATCCTGATCATTTGCTGAATCAGTAGAAGTGGCAGCCTTACCAGATGTTCTATTCTACATTTCTACACTTGGAGAGTGAACATTGTAACCCCTGTGCTGTGGGTTATCAGAAGCATTTTGGTCCTCCCCCTCAATAGTTGAGGTATTCCCAGTGGTAAGTGGTTTCTGGGGAGGGGCTGAGGAATGCAACTGACTCAACACTTTAGAAACTATCAGTGTTGGGCTTTGAGGGGCGGTTGCATGTGGAGATTGGTCTGAAGCAGAATGCACCCGGGGAGAGAGGTGCTCTTCAATGGTAACCCTCTCAATTAGAGAGGTTCCAGAAATGTGGGATCCCCAATTGTGGTTGCAACAGGATCCTGTTGAGAGGATACCTGTGCAGCTTCAGCAAGTTGAGTCTTGGACATAACTGGGGGTTATAACCAGCATGTATTTCCTATATTTGTGGTACAGGGGCATCCTCAAGGGACTCATCTCCCTGATTAGCCTTTTGGGGCTTTTTGGATTTGGGTTTGGTGGGGACTTTGGATCTGGAAGTGGAGGCTGTGGTTTCCCTCTGCTTGGGTTTTAGCATCCGGGTAGCCCCTTTAAGAGTAGGGTCTGAATTATGTCGGGAGTATACCTCAGCTAAAACAACTGGAGCAGGGACTCCAAGACCAACAAGGCCATCAAATTGTAATTGATTCAAAATTATGGCCATCAGATTTTAATTGATTCAAAATTATGGCCATCAGAAACCTGGGATAAAGTATCCATCTATTTGCCACAGGTTTCTGAGCCAGATCCTGTAGTTCCATGAACACTATCTCAGAAAAATTTAGATTTTGGCGTTCAAGGATAGAAAATAATACCTGTTGCCATCGGGAAGACATCTGATCCCAAGAAGATGTCTTTGAAGCAAGGCAGACATTCACCATTTGAAAGATAAGTCATTCAGCATCATGGAAGTGCTTTTTAAGTATGGTTGTAGCGCTTAAGTCGCCTTCATACCCGTTATGGATAAAAGACATATCAGTGGTGCCTTTCGGGTATTCTTTAGGATAGGTGCCATCATGCAAATTTAGGGTTTTGCGAATGATGTCGGGGGTGATGAGCACCTGTTTCTGGTTCACCAACGACTGGAGAATAATTTGTCTATCATTCTCACCAGTTATTACAGAGACGTTGGTCCAGAATTGGGATAAGGAGTCAGGATATATGGTAGGATTCAAAAGAAAGGATGTTCTGTATGGGGAATCCACCATAAGATCGATGGTAGTGTCAAACTTGTTCGAGAAGGCCGATTTCGAAAGGTAGGCAACACAGTTGTGTCGGGGTTTGAGTTTCATGGTCGCCATTGTTGGAGAGAAAGGTTTGAAAACGCCTAATGAAACGTTTGGCTATAAGTTCAGGTATTTATAGGTTAAGAAAAGGCTGAAAAGAAAACAACTGAAAGTGTTGGTGTTGGCATCAGTTGTTATGAAAACAACTGAAGACGTGGTTTTAACTATCAGATGTTTGAAAACAACTGAAGACTTGGTTTTAGTCATGAGTAGTTGTGAAACTACTGAAAACCTTGGTTTGGTCTTCAGCTATTTTAAACAACTGAGGACTTGGTATTAGTCATCAGTAGTTGTGAAACTACTAAAGACATGGTTTTGTCATCAGCTGTTTAGAGTGAAACAGCAGTTTGTGGAAATGTCTGAAGTGAAAATTCTCATCAGTAGTTTTCGTCAATTCTTAGCTTTTCAGCTGTTTTATACTGTCCGCAACACTTACTTATCAGACTTTTTAGCTGATTTCAGTTGTTTCATAGGACATCAGTACTTATCTGTTTTTACTGACATCAGGAGTTATAACTACATCAGTAGTTGTAACTGCATCAGTTTCTTTTAAAATAATTAGTACATATTTGTGACATGTTTACTAATGATCATCAGTACTTGTTTACTCAGATCATCAGTAGTTATCACTTATTCTAGTTGCAGCATACCAAGCCTTAACACAAGGTTTAGGAAAGTTGAACTATCCAAAGGCTTAGTAAATATATCTGCAAGCTCATCAGCACTAGGCACAAACTTTGGATCAATCAGACCTTTTTCAAAACAATCCCTAATAAAATGGTGTATGATCTCTATATGTTTGGTCTTAGAGTGCTAGACTGGATTCTTGACAATGCATAGAGCTGAAGCACTATCCATTAATAATGGAGTCTTAGTCTCTGTAACGCCATAATCCAATAATTGGTTTTGAAGCCAGAGTACCTGAGATGTACAACTTGCAGCAGCAATGTACTCTGCTTCAGCAGTGGATGTAGCAACAGATGTTTGTTTCTTACTCTGCCAAGAAATCAAACAGTTGCCTAGGAATTGACATCCACCAAAAGTTGACTTTCTGGTTAACTTACACCCTGCATAGTCACTATCAGAAAAAACAACTAATTTGCATGAGTGTCCAGTGGAATACCAAAGACCTAGAGATTGTGTACCTTGCAGATATCTAAAGATCCTCTTGACTGCAATCAAATGAGACTCTTTAGGAGCAGCCTGGAATCTAGCACAAACACACGTTGCAAACATAATATCTGGTCTAGAAGCTGTTAAGTACATCAAGGACCCAATCATACATCTGTAAAGTGTTTCATCAACAGATTTACCTTTCTGATCTGCATCCGGTTGTTTGGTGTTGCACATGGGAGTAGAACAGGGCTTACAGTTTTGTAAATCAAACTTATTCAAAAGATTTTTTGTATATTTTATCTGATGAATGAAGGTTCCATCAGCCTTTTGTTTGATTTGCAAGACTAGAAAGAACTGTAATTCTCCTATTGCACTCATTTCAAACTTTTGCCCCATTAAACTTGTAAACTCATCACACAACTGGGGATCAAAGGATGCAAAAATAATATCATCAACATAAATTTGAACAAGTAGCTTATGCTGATCCACTTTCTTTATAAACAAAGTTTTATCTATGGAGACTCTAGTGAAATTATTCTTAAGAAGAAAATTGAAAGTGTTTCATACCAGGCTCTAGGAGCTTGCTTCAACCCATAAAGAGCCTTATCAAGTTGATACACCCAATCAGGATGTTTATTGTCCTCAAAACCTGGTGGTTGACAAACATAAACTCTTCTTTTATTTTACCATATAAAAATGCACTTTTGACATCCATTTGAAAAACTTTAAGATTGTGGAATGCAACATAGGCTAAGAACAATCTAATTGCCTCTAGTCTGGCTACAGGGGCAAAGGTTTCATCATAATCAATACCTTCTTCTTGTGAAAACCCTTGTACAACCAGTCTAGCCTTGTTCTTGACAATAAGCCCATTTTCATTAGTTTTATTCCTAAACACCCATTTAGTGCTTATTGCACACTTACCTGGGGGTAGAGGAACCAGTTCCCACACTTGCTGTTTTTTGAACTGAAGTAGCTCAAGGTGCATGGCTTCAACGCATCCATTGTCTCTTAAAGCAACATGATAGTTCTTTGGCTTTAGCTGACTGATGAAGAGAGCATAGAAGCAGAAGTTGACAATTGACTTCTAGTTGAGACACCAGCATTGATATCACTAATGATTTGAGACATGGGGTGATTCTTCAGCTCTTGGTACACTATAAGATCAGTGCAGTGTTTGTAGCAGTTCAGTAGCAGCAGATGTTGATCTAGACTCTGGAAACCAAGTATGAGATCGCAAATCAAATATGTAGAGGAGTCAAAATCTCATCAGCATTTGTTGTGGATGGAGCTGCTGAAGCTACAGGAACATCAAGTTTAGTGGACTCAGGCAGTTGGTCACTAAACTTGAAAAGGTGAGTACTGATATCATCATCATCTTCAGTACCACCAGGTGGACGACTTGCTGCAGAAGATGATTTATCCACAAGATCTGCAACAGCTGGAGGTTGATAAGGAACCTATTGCAGTATGTCCAGATCAAACAACTCCACAGCGTTTTGTGGAATTTTATCCTTAGGAGATTCATTGAATTTCACATGCAAGGTTTCTTCAACTAACTTTGTTCTGTAGTTGAAGACTCTGTAAGCCTTGCATGTGGATGAATAACCTACAAAATACCCTGTAACCACCTTAGGATCAAATTTGTGGAGTTGATCCTTTGTGTTGAGAATGAAACAAGGACACCCAAAGGCTTTGAAGAATGAAATTAGAGGAGCCAAATGATGTAGAAGTTCATATGGAGTCTTCATCAACCTCTGATTTACTAATACTCTATTCTGCACATAGCAAGCTGTGTTAACAGCTTCAGCCCAAAAGGTCAATGGCAAACCAGAGTCAGCCAACATAGACCTCGCAGCTTCAATTAGGGTCCTGTTCTTTCTCTCCACTACTCCATTTTGTTCTGGAGTCCTTGGGATGCTAATTGCCTCTTGATTCCTTTTGATAGATAAAAATCATCAAGTGTATGGTTTCTGAATTTGGTTCCATTATCACTCCATACACTTGACTAATAGGGAATACTTCTTCTCAACATAGAACACAAAGTTTATAATCGTCTGAGCAACCTCATCCTTTGAATGCAAGAAGAAAGTCCATACAAATCTGGAGTAATCATCCACAATTACGAGACAGTATTTCTTCTTTGCCATGCTCATCACTCTCACAGGACCAAATAGATCCATGTGCAGTAACTGCAAGCAGGCAGTGGACTTAGGTTCTTCAATAGGAGGGAATGAGACTTTGTGTTGTTTTCCTTTCAAACAAGCAGTGCAGGTTTCATCACAGTGGAACTCCTTTATTGGTAGACCTCTCACTAAACTATTGTGGATGAGCTGATTCATGTTTTTGAGATTAACATGACCCAGCCTTTTATGCCACAGTTTAGATTCTTGAAAAGAGGCTTTGGAGAACAGGCAAGGATGACCCTTCAAATCAATCTTCTTTGACAAATCCAAGGCATACACTCTTCCAATCCTGTTGGCCTTCAGGAGAGTATGTTCATCCAATACCTTGTCAATCAGCCTCAGAACTTAGGAAGACAGAATCCTGCAGTTCTGGCTTGTGAAAAGTGCAACATGCCCTTTATCACACATCTGACTGACACTCAGTAGATTATACTTGAGATTCTCCACATGATTAACATCATCAAACCTGATTCCCGATAATGTAACCCTTGGCATCATTACCAAATGAAACAAATCCCTTCTTTCCTTGAGAGTAGTCATTAAGAATAGAACTACTCCCAGTCATATGCATAGATCCTTCACTGTCTACATACCAGATGCTCCTTTGGCATCCTGAAGAACCCTGCATTCATCATAAAGAACTAGTTAGGTTTTGATACCCAAACCTTTTTGGTTTTGGGTTAGTTTTCATCAACAGATTTAACCATAACTTGTTTCTTATGATTAACAGCTGATGAAGAAGGAGATGGTGTTGTAATGGATTCCTTGGATTGGGCTTGGAATGCCTTTTCAGTGGTTTGATCACAGGTGCATCTAGTTGGTTAACTCTCCCTAACAAATGCTAAACCATCATAACAAGTTGTGTCTGATTTGTAGCCAAAGCTTTCAGCTCTTGTGACATATCAGTACTTGTGTTTGATGAGTTCTTGTGACCCACCATTTCCTCCTTAAAGTTCACAGACTTAGTCTGAGGTTTATCATGAGGAGCACTATCAACTGTTTTATGATAAACCTTATCCTTCTTTTTGGATTTAGATGAAGGCTTGGGTTTATCACAATGGGATAACTGTTATACAAACTTGGTCTCAAACTCATATTTCATTTCATCCATCTGGATTTTAATGAGCTTATCTCTGTTGAGTTTGGAACCCTTTCTGTACCAACATTCATAAGAAAGATGATTGAATTTACCACATATTTCACATGGCTTATTCTTCATCTTGGATTGATCAACTGCTGATGTGGAAACTACTGAAGGTGTGCTCTTCAGTACTTTCCTCCTTTCAGTACTTTTGTTTAGTACTGAAGGATCTGTAACAACTGAAGACTTGTTCTTTAGCTGTTCTCTATCAGCAGTTGTTAATCCTTTTATTTCAACTGATTTGAAATGCTTTTCAGATGTTGTGACTTGCCCTTCAGTACTTGAGGTACTTTAAGGGACAACATCTAAAGTACTCAGCTTCATGTGCTTATCAGTAGCTAACCCATCAGCCAATTGATTTGCTGAGGTATCAACACTGATTTCATCTTGTGATTTTGGGCGATCACTTGAGGATGATGCACATGATGATGTGGTTTGGAAATTACTTTCACCTTCAGATTTTACTATTGGTTTTGGAGTAAAATCTGTAGGTGGTGCAATGTGGTTGTACCTATTCCAAACTTCACATTAAAAGTAGATTGCTTTCTGAGCAGCATTTCAAATCCCTTGCAGGATGATACCCAGCGGTCACACTCAACTTGGGTAACTGCAAGTTTTTCTTTGAGATCTCTATGGTTCTCAAGAATGACCTCTAGCTTAACCTTTCATCATTTAATTAGCATTTAAGCTTATAAGTCTCATCATGTTTATCCCTAAGGACAGACTCATATTTAGCTTTTCTTTTGGAAAGGGTTTGCTCAAGCTCTAGATTTTGATTTATTAAAGGTATATTTGCCTCTCTAAAAGAGATAAATGCAGCTATGCAAGATTCAGAACATAGCTTGGCCTTAGCCTCAAAGGATACCTGGGTTACCTGTGATGAAGAGCATTGGAGCATGACTATCATAGATTCCAAGGCCATGAGAGCTAGATTCCCAAAAGGATGTTCACCACCATGTTGACCATCACCAGCAAATAATTGCTCATTACCAGAGAGATCATCTGGTAAACTGCTCCAGTCAATAATACCAGGGGTGAAAAAGCTGTGATGAGGTTGTGATTGAGATGTATAGGCTCAGGTAGGGCTTGAGGTTGTTGTGCAATAGGAACTTGAACCGGATTTGGGTGGCATGTAATAACAGGGATATGGATATGACATTGGACCCTGAGGGACAAAATATGCAGGAGATATAGGTTGTGAATGATGACTAGAACTAGCAGGATGTTGCCCTTTGTTTTGTGGACTATTGCTTGAAAAGTCACAAAGGGTGCAGAGGAGTTAGATCCAGATGATCTACACTCTCTTGCAAAGTTTCCAAGCTGTGGCATTTGTGACACCTCAACTTACTCTTGTCAAAACCAACTTTAGTTTTGCCAGAGGGTCTTGGAATTTCCTACTAGTTCTCTTGTAGAACTTTTGAGATCTGATATTAATTAAGGCCATTTGCCTCAGAATATCCATCTCTTCTAAGTCATCATCAGCAATACCCTTTAAATCATCCATAATGAAACATAAATTGTCACTATTACAGCCTGACTGACTGTCAACACTAACAAATGCATGATCTGAACCGTTTGAGAAGAAATCTATATGTTCATCATAATTGCTTTCTGATGCAGCATATTCTGACTCATGACCAACCAAGGCAGTGTTCCCTGGTACAAAGTCATCTGTGAGCTTTCCTGCTGATGCCAGTTTCCTTTTCTGCTCTATCTCTCTTTCAAATGTAAGCAGTTTCCCATGGAGTTGGGTGAGAGATAGACTATCCAGATTTGCACCGGAGCATAGGACAATGGTATATGGTCCCATCTCTCAGGCAGTGATCTGAGGAATCTATTGTTCATCTGACTATTAGTGTATTTACGTTTGACCATTTTCAGCTCAGAGATCAAACAGGAAAAACGCTCAAACTGTTGAGTAGTGACTCACCCTTCCTATGAGAGAATGTCTCATATTGTTGGGCAAGGATTTCTCTATTGTTTGCTAAGACCTCATCTGTTCCACCAAATTTTTCCTTCAATGCTTTCCAGAGTCATGAGCAGTTTCATGATGCATAAGCCCAGAATAGATTTCATTCGGCAGTGCCATGGCCAGAATTCCATGCGCTTTAGCATTAATCTCAAATAGTTTTCGATCCTCATCTGAGTATTGTTCCTTCTTCTTCGGAACCATTTGGTTGGTTTCCGAATTGTTCACCATAGGCTTGTGTGGACCATGTACCACAGATGTCCAACAACCTGAACTGTTAACAGAAAGGTGATGAAGCATTCTTCGTTGCCATATGTTATACTCAGTCCTAACCAGGATCGGAGGCTTGGTTGAGGAACCGGTATTGTGAGGGTCATTAGAAGGAGTAGTCATTCTCAGATTCAACCAAATTCAATTCAGTTTTAACTGATTTAGTGCAAAACACAACAAACTCAATATGAACCAAGAGAAAACTCAAGTAGATAAACGAAAGCAGCAGAAATTCAATGATCTATAACCAATTCTTGCAAATATGCTAATTCAATCAAACTTAGATATCGAATAGCAACTTCAATGATCAATTGTTAGATCGATCAATGATTAACCTTGCTCTGATACCATTTTTTAGGATCAGTGATCTAAGTTTGATTGATTAGAGAGTATTGCAGCGGAATTCGAACAATGAATTAATCAATTCACAAGAACACAACTGATATCAATGTAACAGTAAATGGGTATAGAAAAAGAGTATTCTGCAAAAGAGATATTTCATTCATATGCTTTTGTGGTGGCTCAATGTCACACTTTACAATTAGGTCAACATTCCTTATATAGGATATGTGACATCTGCTGATGTCACTTGATAGTGACATCTAACAGAATTATTCAAACTACTGAAACTATGAAAACAACTGAGAACGTTCTCAACTACTGATTACATCTCAGAGAATGCTAAGTACAAGAAAATAAAAACTACTGAAACTAAATTACAAGTACTGAAAGGAAACCATCACAACTACTGAAGTTGATAACATCAACTGTTGTGACAACTACTGCTCACTTTGGTCTTCAGTCTTTGTTCTTCAGACTTTGTTCTTTAGACTTTTACTTTCAGACTTTGTCTTCAACTGATAGCTTCAGACTTTGTCTTCAGTACTTTACTTTTAGACTTTGTCTTCAGTAGTAGTCTTTAGTTCTTCTCTTCAAACTTTGTCTTCAGTACTTTACTTTCAGACTTTTTCTTCAGTAGTAGTCTTCAATTCTTGTCTTTAGACTTTGTCTTTAGTACTTTACTTTCAGACTTTGTCTTCAGTAGTAGTCTTCAGTTCTTGTCTTCAGATTTGTGATCAGCTGATGTCTTCACCTGTTGTGATCTTCTTCAGCAGTTGTAATGTCTGTGGGACTTAGAGGTTTTTCTGATTAGGCTCATTGGTTCTTTTGGTCCAACAATAGAAACTGAGACCCCTCATCCAAAGGTTGGTGATGAGAGCACCAATTTGAGAGCCTTAGTAAAAGAGGCTGTTGTGGAAGAAGTTCATCAGGTCATGCAGACAATCTTACCGTCTATGCTGACCAAAGTTATCAACGTTGTGAGGGAAGGGGAAAGGAAAAAGAGGAATAGGTCCTCGAGAGGACAGGAGCAACCGGAGCCTGAAACGGTTTCTCCAATGATGAAGAGGAGGAAGAAGAAGAAGGGCCTGCGCCGGAGCGGCACGAGGCTGTAACTACAGGGCATTTCAAAGGTGTAAGCCCCCTACTTTTGATGGTAATGGCACTACTGCTGCTGCTCACCGCTGGGTGATGAGAAAAGGAAGTTGTTCTGAACATCAGCGAGTGTCGAGAAGATAAAAAAGTGAAGTTTGCTTCCCACTCTTTCGTGGACTCAACTTTATGCTGGTGGGACGATAATGTCCATGCTAAGGGTAGTCGGACTATTGGGTGGATGAGATGGTCTGAGCTGAACAAGTTGGTGATTGAGGAGTTTGTCCTCATAGGGAGATGGACAAGGTTGATAGAGAGTTCCTGCAGTTGGAGGCAGGGACGATGACATCACTAGTACCACCAAATTTAATGAGATGGCACGGTTGATAGGATCAGGTGACGCCTCTGTCACGAAGATTAAGTGGTATACTCAGGGTTTGTTGCCGGATATCCGTAGGCATATGATCACTGCCCGACCGAGCACGTTTAAGTCGATGGTTGATTTGGCAGCAAGGTTGTACGATGAGCGAGAGGTGGTGGTGGTGAGGAAAGCAAGAAGGGTTGTGGTGATCAGAATTGGAATAGGAAGAGGTTTGGTCGGGGTGGTGCCTTGACAAGTAACAAGAAGGCACGGGTGTGGACGATCGCCGCGTGGTCACATCTGGGGGAGGATCGAAGAAGTGTGGCAAATGTGGGAAGGAGCACAATGGTGAGTGTAGGTGGGGATTGAATGTCTGCTTCAAGTGCGGGAAGCCTGGTCAAGTGGCTAGGATTATGGGCTACGAGGTATTTAAATTGTGGGGAAAGTGGTCACATGAGTAAGGATTGTAAGAAGCAGAGGGCTGAGGGTTCTGGGGTGAAGAAGCCTAGATAGAAGTACCAAGGGTGAGCGCTAGAGCATTTACGATGACGCAAGAAGAGGCTAGGACGTACCCTGATGTTATGTTAGGTACGTTTCTAGTGAACCAACCTTAGCCTCCGTGTTATTTGATTCTAGTGCCATTAAAAGTTTTATTTCCGCTGCTTTCTTTGCTAATTTCTTGTTAGTAGTAGGAGTGTTGATGCATCCTTTGATGTAGAAACTGTCATAGGTAAGTCTACCAGGATTTCTAAGATGATACAAGGCTATACTATGGAATTAGAAGGTCATAAATTTCTTGTATGACCGTTCGTGATGACCTTAGGTGGTTTCGATGTAGTTCTTGTGCTGGATTGGTTAGTGGATTTCGAGGCGAACATTGTGTGTCGCAAGAAGATGATTTGTTTGACAGCGCCTGACAGGAGTTCGGTAATGGTTTATGGGGATCGGTCACGATGATCACGAAAGTAATCTTAATGGTGGTGGAGGGAAAGGGCATGAGGCGTGGATGTAGTGCCTACTTGGCGTATGTAAAAGACGTGGATACACCAACACCATAACTATCTGATGTACCGGTTATGTGTGACTTTCCAGACATATTCACAGAAGACTTACCAGGAGTGCCACCTGACCGTGAGATCGAGTTCCAGATTGACTTGATACCAGGTGCCCAACCTGTTGCTAAGGCACTGTATCGTTTGGCTTCGACTGAGAAGAAAGAGTTGATGGAGCAGTTGCAAGAGCTGCTAGATAAGGGGTTTATTAGACTGAGTATCTCTCCTTGGGGTGCTTTGGTCTTATTCGTGAAGAAGAAAGATGGTAGCATGAGGATGTGTATTGACTAACTTTTGCTGAATAAGTTAACGATATAGAACCAATACCCGTTAACAAGAATTGATGATTTGTTTGATTAGCTTCAAGGTGTCAGTTGGTTTTCAAGTACAGACCTTCGATCTGGTTACCATCTGTTGAAAGTGAAGGAGCAAGATGTTCCTAAAACAGCTTTTCGCACGCGGTATGCACATTACGAGTTTCTTGTCATGTCTTTTGGTTTGACCAATGCGCCAGCTACTTTTATGGATCTGATGAATCGAGTGTGTCCGCCGATGTTGTATAGATTAATGATTGTGTTTATTGATGATATCTTGATTTATTCGAAGAGCGAGATAGAGCATGCCGGTCACAATTGGGAGGTTTTGAAGACGTTAAGAAGGGAGAGGTTGTATGCCAAGTTCTCCAAATGCGCATTCTGGTTGCGTGAAGTTCAGTTCTTGGGTCATGTGGTGAATCCCGAGGGAATTATGGTGGACCCAGCAAAGGTGGAGGCAGTGATGCAATGGAAGTCTCGGAAGACACCGTCCGAGATTCGTAGTTTCTTGGGATTGGCGGGTTATTATAGAATATTCATTCAAGATTTCTCTAAGATCGCTTCTCCACTAACCAAGTTGACCCGGAAAGATATGAAGTTTGTATGGGGTCAAGCTCAAGAGAAGGCGTTCGAGGAATTAAAGGCGAGGTTGACTCAAGCTCCTGTTCTGTCATCACCCGATGGAAGTGAAGATCTGGTGGTTTATTCTAGTGCTTCCTACTCAGAGTTGGGGTGTGTCTTAATGCAGAGAGGAAATGTTATAGCCTATGCATCCTAACAATTAAAGTTCATGATGTCAATTATCCTACTCATGACTTGGAGCTAGCAGCTGTGGTCTTTGCTTTAAAGATTTGGAGGCACTACCTTTACGGACAAAGTGCACCTTATATTCACCGACCACAAGAGCTTGAAGTACTTATTTGAGTAGAAGGCCCTGAAAATGAGGTAGAGATGATGGTTGGAGCTCATGAAGGATTAAGATTGCGAGATCCATTACCATCCGGGCAAAGCCAACATGGTGGTGGATACCATTAGTCGGAAGGAGGGACCCGAACTGATTCGGATGAAAGCTTCCTAGTTGATCTTGACCTCTGATGTGATGAAGCAAGTCAAAGAATTCCAACATGAGGCACTGAAAGAAATCATCTTAACTTCGAAAGAATGAGAGGTCTGATTGCGGAATTGGGTGAAAACACACTCGGTGTTAGAACCCGATTCAGACGGTTGTGGATTTCTCGTTTTGGGGATCTACACATGAAGATTATGGACAAAGCTCATAAGACTCGATACTCTGTTCATCCCGGTGCTACAAAGATGTACCAAGACATGAAGAAAGATTATTGGTGGCCGGGTATGATGCGTGATGTGGTGGAGTATGCGAGTAAATGCCTTACTTGTTTACAAGTGAAGGCCGAGCACCAAAAGCCGTATGGGATGATCCAACCTTTAGATATACCGGAGTGGAAGTGGGAGCACATCACTATGGATTTTAATACGAAGCTACCGCGTACCCCGAAAGGGTATGATGCCATATGGGTGATAGTTGACCGTTTGATGAAGAGTGCTCACTTCCTACCAATTAATGAGACATGTTCATCCAGAGATTGGCAGATCTATTCATCAACGAAATTGTAACTTGTCATGGTGTGCTGATGTCTATTGTGTCTGATCATGTCACCCGATTTACATATTAGCAAGGCTTATCATCCCTAAACGGATAATTAGTCCGAAAGGACCATTCAGACATTGGAGATATGCTTCGTGCATGCATCATTGATTTTGGAGGAAGTTGGGATGACCACTTACCGTTAGTTGAGTTCTCATATTACAACAGTTATCATGCTAGCATTGGTATGCCCCATTATGAGATGCAATACGGTAGGAGATGCAGGACACCCGTCTGTTGGGGCGATATTGGTCAGAAAGAGTTAAGAAGCATCAAGGTGATCGAGGCTACAACTGAGAAGCTTGAAAGGATCAAGGCCTTCATGAAGGCAGCCAAAGATAGACAGAAGTTGTATGCTGATAAATGACATAGACCTATTGAATTACAGGTGGGTGAGAGGGTTATGTTGAAAATCTCACCTTGGAAGGTATCAATCGGTTCAAAAAGCGAGGCATGTTGATCCCGAGATACATAAGGCCTTTTTGAATCATTGCTAGAGTAGGAGAGGTGGCCTATATATTGGAGTTACTAGATGAGTTAAGTGGAATTCACCCGACATTCCATGTATCTCATCTAAGAAAGTGTCTAGCAGACGAGGATATGATAATACCACTGGAGGATATGGAGGTAGATGAACGGCTCAATTATCTATGGCAACCAGTGGCTATCATTGATCCAAAAGAAGTAAAGTGTTTCCTATTGTGCGTGTACAGTGGAAGCACAGGACGGGATCCGTTTCTACATGGGAGACTAAAAAAGAGATGAGACAACATTACCCACGTCTGTTCAAGGAATAACAGGTTTCGGGGATGAAAACTATTCAAGGGGGGTGGACTTGTAACACCTGGTTATTTCCTTTGAAGCCAAAGAAAGAAGAAAAAGAAAGAAAACAAATAAAGCCCAAAGTCGAGGGACTAAACTTGCCAAAACGAGGGAATCTTTAGAGGAGTGGGGGTATACAAGGGGCATGGCAGCCCATTCTCCCCTCATTCCCCCCCTTCCATTCGGCCAAAGAGAGAAGAGAGGAGAAGAGCCAAAACCTAGTGTTTCTCAGAGAATCAAGTGCAAAAGTCGAATTAAGCGAGTTTGTGAGAAGCTCTACTTGAAGAGGCTTTCAAGGTAAGTTCTAGGACCCCTCTTTTACGCGTTTTCAACTGATTTTAGGGCCGAACACATGGCATTCGTTTTATTGTGTTGGTTGAAAAACCCGTTTGTATGTGTTTGTGTATGTGTGTAATTTGGGTGGGGTTTGATTTCGAGTTGGGTTTTGCTTGAATGGTATTGTGGTAGGTGTTTCTAAGTTTTAGGATGGTTAATTTGAGGTAAGAACAGGTTTAAGAGGGTTTGGAGGCCAAAAATTGCATATTAGGTTCGGGGAAGACTGCATTCTGCACCCAGCTAGGGCTATGTGATTGGAAGCCAAGCGACCGAATGGCAAGCAACTGGAGGCCATATGGCCGAAAGGCATGCGACTGAAGTCCATGTGCATGGGTGCCATGCGATTGAGGTTCTTACTCATGGGAGTCATGCGATTGAAGGCTATGCGACTAGGAGTCCATACTACTAAGTGTTAATTTGCCCATAGTGCCCATACGCCCCGAATACCATGCGACTGAGGCTTAAACACATGGGAGTCATGCGACTAAAGGCTATGCGACTCGAAGTCCATACGCCTAAGTGTTCAATCTCCCATAGTGTCCATTCGCCTTAGTGTTCCCATGCGTTTGGAAGGCCATGCGACTGAAAAGGGTCCATATGCACAAATAGTGCTCATGCGCCCGAAAGAACTAAGTTATTTTTCTGAGTTTTAGGGAAACAATATTATGTAGGCTTTGACTTGGAGGATTCCTGGGTATTCATGTAAGTTTACTTTCATGTTCGTAGACGTTGTGATGGGCTTATATGTATGATGTACGTTATGTATGTATGTTGTGCCTTGTATGGTGATGCGGTATGTTTCTATTCATGTTCTTTCCTTTGTATGATTGTCTTCCCGTGGCTTTACTTTGTATGTTAATGAATGAAATGAAATATATTATCTAACGTAAAGTGGAAGATAATGAAAAGAGGAACGAAATGAAAGAATGCATGCATTAATGAATGAATGAAAGAAAGAAAGGCTTGAAAGCAAATGTACAGAGGTTCACACTCAATTAGGAGTGTTAGCTCAACCGTGTGCAGGTTAGCTACCCCATGAGAATGCACACTTGGGCTTAATCCGTGTGATTAAGCAAATGTATGGAGGTTCACACCCAATGAGGGCTTCTCACTCAACTGTGTGCAAGTTAAATACCCCATGAGGATACACATAGGGTTCAATCTTTGTGATTAACCATATGTATGGGGTCATTGTCGCTTAACCGTAGATGATTTGCTTGGTGCTCTAGATGGGGGTTAAGCACATGAAAGGACCTATATGAAATGAAAAGATAATAAATATACAAAATGAACGATGATGAAGATAATAACTATTATCTATGTGTACGTACGATCCGTGCTCACATTCTAAGCCTGGTATGATTTGAAAGAAAGTATGGATGGTTTTAAACAAAAGATAAAGTATGTTTTATTATAAAACCATAATTCTCTCTGCAATGTTGACTTTTATGTGTCTCCAGTTGGCAGGTAATGTTGCTGAGGATGGCACGACGCGGCTAGTCACCTCTTTTGGGATGGCATTCTTTTGTACAATGTTTTTGCATTATATTGCGAACAAATGATATTTTGTAATGGATGTTGTATTATTTTGCAAAAGCGTTTATTATAATGAGTTGAAATGTTTGTTTTAATGTTCTTCCGCAACGTTTTCTTTAAATTGATGTAATTATATATTTTATGTGCAATGATTGACTAGTTGTAAGCGTCCTGGCACTGGGGCCTTACAGATTGTCTGGTTATAAGGTGTTATAAATATGGGGAAAATGACCATCTGAGAAGGGATTGTAAGAAGCCAAGGGCTGAAAGGTGTTATAAGAGCGAAGAACGCTAGAGGAGAAGGGCAGAGGGCAAGTGCTAGAGCGTTCACGATGACGCCGGAGAAGGCTAGGACGGACCCCGATGTTGTGTCATGTATGTTTCTAGTAAACCAAACTCTAGCTTTTGTGTTATTTGATTCTGGTTTTACTAAAAGTTTTATTTCTGCTGCTTTCTATGCAAATTGCCTAGTAGTACTAGGAGTATACATACGCCATTTGATGTAAAAACTAACATAGCTAAGCCTATCAAGATTTCTAAGATAATAGAAGGTTGTGACTTAGAATTAGAAGTTCATACGATTCCTATTAGACCATTCGTGATGACCTTCAGCGGGTTCGATGTAGTCCTAGGAATGGATTGGTTGGCGGACTACGAGGCGAACATTATGTGTCACAACAAGATAATCCGATTGACAGCGCCTGATGGGAGTTCGATGACAGTCTATGGTGATTGGGTCACTACGATCCCAAAAGTGATTAGATATTTGGGAAAGTTGTTCCAATATCTTTAGAAAGGATGCACTCAAAAAGGGGGAGCAAATAAATAAGGGGAGCTTATATGCTTAATAATCTTTCTAATCAGATTGAGAAAGATTCAAATTGAAGATCTTTCTACTGTTGACTTCTCGATGCTGATTTCGTTTGAAGACGTTGATAATCATAGACTAAGGGGAGTATTGTTGGAGCTGTACAAGATAGTCTATATTATAGACATAGTCAAAGTCAACACATGTCAACGTCACTGTCAAAGTCGACGCAAAAGTCAAACCCGACACGTTCGAGACGAAGAACCGAGATGAGATGTTGAAGATTTAAATGAGTAAGAGTTTTATTGTAATAAATATATTTTGTGTGAACAAAATATATTTTACTATATTTGAGTCATGTTTTAGTCTACTTATATAGTATACGAGGTTATGTGTAAATATGGAAACTTAGACTAGAGTATAAATAGCCTAATTGTAATTAGAATTAGATTAATGGTTGAATGACCATTTTATTGGGCTTTCCATATTATACAAATCATATGCAATCATATTAGATCAATTTGGGGTTTTATTGTGTATATTGTTGTTTGATCTTACAAATCTTCATAATATTTGATTCAAGTGCTCAACATGGGCTAACACAATATATTATGAGTTCGTGACGCTCCAGGCTTTGGATGAATCGATATCTAATCATGTCATGCTTCAGTTAAAACTTTTTGTCAAATAAAAATAGAATTAATAGTTTAAGGTCTATTTCAAATATTAACAAACTTAAGGGAATTAATTATTTCAAAATAAAGGGTTCTAAATATAAATATATAAAATATATATATGCAAAAATAATTTGGTCGAACCCTAGCCGTCATATTCCTTGTTGTCGACTACCACCGTGAACCACCACCCCCAACCTATCGAGCAAGAAGTGAACAACCTCATGAACCGCTATGAAGTGCATTTGATTGTCGTCACTCTCCGTAATGTCATCTGGCACGTAAGTGTTGATTTCGTTTCGTCTCATCTTGTTTTGGGTTGTGTGCCGACGCGAAGGCGGTATGGGTGTAGACATCGGGGAGGCTAGCGTTGGTGTGTCGGTTCGGTTTTGATGTGCCGATGTGTGTGTGTATGTGTGTGTATGTTGTTTGTATATATATGTGTGTGTTTGTGTTGCATGGATGGATATATATATATACATGTTAGTATGGATGTATATATGTAGGGTAGATGTTGTCATATGGCTACCAATAAATATGTATATATGAAACAATGTATATAGTATGTATGTAAGAGTTATGTGATTGTGTCGGTACATACATACATACAGACATACATACATACATACGTACATACATACGTACATACATACATACATACATACATACATACATACACACATACATACATATACATACATACATACATACATACATACATACGTACTTACGTACATGCAAACATACATACATACGTACATATATACGTACGTACATACGTATGTACATACGTACCTACATACATACACACATACATACATACATACATACATACATATATACATACATACATACATACATGTGTTTGTGTGTGAGAGTTGTATATGTGTGTTATTGTGTGGGTATGTTAGTTGGATCTTAAAATAAACATCGGTTGGATTTTTGGGTCACCTATGACCAAGAATTATAGGATTGGGAACAAAGGTTAATGGTAGTATTTTAGACAGCTTCTTGTCAGAAAATTGGGTCATTTTGTTCAAGTGATACCTAGTCATACAAGTCCAAAATGAACTAATTTGAAGTTTAAAACCAAGCTTAAAGAGTTGACTTTTCAACCCAATTAGTATCGTCAAAAAGCAAGAAGTTTTGAGCATCGAAACAGTTAATACAATAATATTGGTTAAAACTGAAATTCTAGCAGAATGTTTGGTTCGAATATAGAAATACATATCTCTCTTCATTTTTATCAAAATGATCTAATTTTCTCCAGCAACCAATTTCATGTTGCGGGACCGGTGAAGGGTATGCACTTACAATACAACTACACAGTGAGGAGAGTTGCTAAGAATACTTAACAGATCAAACAAGGAACTTGTTAACCTTTGTAATGATACTAAGCACACAAGTAACTATGAGACAGAACAAGATAGCAAAACACACAAGGAGTTGGTTTTCAAGATTGTAGTATATTGCCTTCTCAAGTTCTATTACAACTGTTACAAAGCATATTAGAAAGTTACAAGTACTTGAGATACATATACTACACCCTACAAATGGCCATACTTTGAAGGCTAGCTAGAGACAATTGACTAGACAACAAACAAAATCCAATGTAGAGTCTAAAGGTAGATTTCATTTTGACTAGTGACTATGACATGCCATAGCTCACATCCTAATATATTACAAAAAGGATAAGTACATAAAGTAGAAACTTACTGACTCAAGACCTTAATGTAGAGCTACCAAAAGCGTGGACCTTTTCACCAACTTATGAAAGTTGGTGACTTTACAGAGTTGCAGCGGAAAAGGGTCCAGCTTTATGGAAAGTACATGAGATAAACCATGTGTTCAAAAGTCTTCTAAAGAAATGTGCCTTCAAGTGTTGGCTTTGGAAGATTTTTTCTTTGAAGCTTTGGAGACTTTATCTTTGATTTCGGAAGATATTGGTCTTGGCTTCGAAAGATTTCAAACTTAGTGTATTTTCTAATGCTATTGTGAAACTTCCGAAGCATTCTACTTCATTACACTTATGCATGCATGTAGCAATGTCTTTGAGTGTTTGGGTTGCATCAGCCTTTACATGTAATCCTTACAAACTCCCCCTACGCCGATGCTACCAAAACACTTGAAGACTTCAATATTGAAAGTCGTCATCAGGATAATGACTATCCCTTTCTTCATGAGATGATCAAGATCACTCAGACTCTCAAATTGTATTCTCATGTCAAAGAGATCATACAGAGGTAGAGTAAACATATCCTGCCATGTGTATATATTTCCAATACTCTGATCTCTAATGACATGCCATATTTTTTGATTTGTAGTGTATGTCCAGGACAGGATGGGTCTTCCTGATGCTAGAGGAGCTATATGAATTGGAATTAGTGGAACATCCTCTATTTGCACATCCTCTGTATGTTCTGACTTATCTTGAGGCTTGGAGATGTATGCTTGTTTCTTCTTGTTTATTGGCTTTGGTTTGGAAGCCATCCTTTTTCTCCTCTTTGAACCTTTTAACTCAGACTAGCATGTAGCAACTTGTTTATCTTCTTTGCCTTTCTCAGTTGGGTTTTTCTCTCTCACAGAGTCAAATTGAGAGGGAATAGAACCCAGTTGTGGATCATAAGTGGAAACTTGCTAAGCCTTAGCATGAGATTTAGGTTATGTTGTCTCAAATGGTTCAACCTTAATCTCTACTTCCTGAGGGACCTGACTTGGTGGGGAGTGTAAGTCAAAAAGTTAACCTCTTTGAATCTTTTTCTTGATCACTTTGATGTGCTCATCCATGGTGGACAGAGACATAGGACCAAGTCTCCTTCCAAAGAATCCATACAGCTTCAAGAAGCTTATCATCCTCTATCTATCAGCAGAATTCTTCATACTTTTCTAGATGATGGCTCTTGACTTTATAGCCTCTTCCCATAACTTCCTTTTGGTGATCTTACTCTCTTTGACTATCTCAAGTTCAAGTTGTTTGAGGTAGTCATACTCAATATAGTCAAAGGGTAAGGGAAGAAGTGTAGCAGCCTAATAGAGGCATGTGGCACTTAGGTAGTTGATCATGTTGATCCTATATTTTTCTTAGTCTACCTGAGGTTCTTGTGGCACCATATCCTCTTGCATAGAACTTTCTTGAACTGGGGAGAGAGAAGGCATATGCTTGTATAGTCTTTTCTTTCTTCTTTTATCTAAAGAAGTAGCTTTGTATCCTCTGCCTCCTTTCTTTCCTTTGACAATTCTTTGCCAGCCAGTTCATTTAACTCTTCTAAGGAGAAAGAGATGATGTTATCTATCTCATAGTTCATGGTCTGCAAGTAGTTGATCCTGACTGCCCTCAACTCATGATTCTAAGTGTTTGGCCTGGAGGCAGCCCTAATAGGATATTCCATGAGCCTTGCAGACCTAGTATAGGAACCTTCTCCCCTTAGCCGCCTTTTCCTCTCTCTCTCTCTCCTCCTCCTCAATCTCCCTAGAAGTCATTTTTCTTTTCCTTTTGTCACTCACAGACCTTTGTGACTCAGGTGGAGAGAGCTTTGGCCTTCATTGCTTGGTGTAGCTTCCAAGATCTGGCCAGAGAGAGGTTGAGATACACCTTCACCGGCAGGTGTCTCATAAAGGGAATGAATCTCTACAGCAGTTGATGGTGAGATAGTGCTCTCAGATTCTACCACTGGCCTTCAATCAAGGTTTCCCCTATGAAGTAATCTTAGGGTTTGCCTCAACATCCAGTTGAGCAATGGCATTGCCTGATCGCCTTAGTCTCCTTCTGAAGCTTAACTCTGTAATGATTCTATCTTGAATTCTTTTATCCAGCTTTTCAGAAAATTGGCATGCTGACAAGATCCAGACTTTCATAAAAGTTCAAGTTCTGAAAATTGAAGACATCTTGCTACCCTTGAACCCTTTGAATGATGAGGGCTCTTCTGTTTTTGTCATACATCCACCCAATAATATGATTTGAAGTTGGTGGAGATGACATTGCCCTTGGTATTCCTTCCTTAAAAAGACTCTAAATGTAGGAGTCTATGGAGTCCATATCAATATGAACTTGAGGAAGTTGGTAAGTGTGCATAATTGCAAGTGAGGATGGTGAGTCCTCAATGTCCATACTCCCTGAAGAACTCCCAAGTACTATAACTATAATGACTTTCTCCCCCTTTTTGGTAGCATCACCCTCTTGCATAGGTGAGCTAGGAGTTAGGTCAATCATACTCACAGGTTCTTGTGGTCCTGGTGGAGCTCCACTTAAAGTTTCCCCAGCTAGTTGTTCATTGAGATAAGAAATCTAAAGTTGCTGATCATTGACCTTGTTTTTGCAAGGTAGTCACCTGAGATTCAAGATGACTAACCTTAGAGATTAAATAGGTGCATGTTTATGATAGTTTTTGCACCTTTAGACTTAAATTCCTCTCATCTTAATCAGAAGAATCATTGGGGGATAAGATGATTAGACCAAAGTCCTCACTCTCACCACCAACTTCAGATTTGGCGGTTGGATTTCCTCTGCTCACGGACAACTTTGATGAGTTGTCAATGGCCTGAGTTGCTATGATTGAGGTCTAAATGATGTAATCACTTGCAAAAGTAAGAGCTTCTTCAATATGGATATCCTGAACATGCTAAGAAGTATCCACCTCAATGATGGGTGACTGATGTGAGCTAGACATAGGAGACTCAGAAGCACTCATCACTCTTTGAGAAATGAAAAAAAAGAGAGAGTCATGGTACTCACTGAAACCTAAGTCTTCATTAGTATAGAAGTCAAGGTTAGGAATGGGTTGGTTTAATTCCAAAAGTTAAGGATGGTAACTATCCCTTTAAGGTTGATCACTTGAGTGTTAAGGCATTTGGGCTTGTAAGCTCATCAGGCTAATCATGAGGAACCTAAGCATTAATCATAGAAGTAATATGAGTGGTTTGCCCCTTAGGAGAAGTGAGAACTCTAGTATCCACTTCTTCCTATATGGGTGAGTATATGGGGACCTGCACAGACTGAATAGTCTGATCAGGGGTTCGTTTGAGTTTTCTATGATAGGGGAGGGTGATATGTGGTTGTTGTGGTACTTGAGATGTAGAAGGTGTTAGTTCAACACTAGCTGGTGCTGCTAGGTTGTCACCTTAAGCAATGAACTCCTAACATCTTTGTGACAAGGGATGTTTCTACACCTTTCTTAAGATTTTGAAGATGTCGGGCTTCATCTGTCCCAATTTACGAATATTACATGTTTCCCTTAACTGTGAGCCCAGTTCATAGTTAAGAATGTATTGAACATATCTAGGAAACATATAGTATTCCAAGGACTCCAAGTTAGCAAGCAGATTTGTATAAGCAAATTGAGAGTACCTGAACTTGACTCCTTGAACCATCCCATGCACTGTAAAGGAGAGATCTTCAGGAATTTGGTCCCACCCCCTATGCTTGATGGAAAAGCTGTGGATAACCACATGTAGCAGGTTTTTCCACTAGGATGAGACCTTCCCTTTCCTGAAGGTCCTTATAGAGAAATCTCCCTCATTGGCCATCTGCTCAAAGGAGTGGTTAACAACTTCTTTAGGAAGAACACCTCACATTCTTCATCATCCAGCTGAAGATGATTGTTGATGATAGCCGGAGTGATGAAGATTGTTCTCCCCTACACTGTGGCAGACAGTGCCTTCTCCCTATCCATAATGACCTCTTGGCAGGTCTTCTAAAATTCTAGCAGATGATCCTCATGTAGAGTATGATCAATGGTAAGGGAGGTGAGGTAGTTTGATAGAGCTAAGAAATGGCAAACCACTAAGAAATATGAATCTTTCTCATAGCGTAACAGAGTAACTTGGTTGTGTTGCCTGTGTAACTAAATGGAGAAATCTGGTTCATTTTATTGGTTAAGGTTGGCCATTATGAGAAATCTTAAGGATGAATGAAGTATGAACAAATGCGGTTTCTCAGAGAAATTTGGGGTTTAGGTTTGGAGGAAAGATGAAGATGATAGAAAGAGGGGGAATCATTGGGTTTTGTAGAGATTAATGAAGAGGCTGATGCAACCTAAAGATCTTTAGTCTTTCCTGCGTGTTGCACAAGTGCATTAAAGTGAAATGCTTTGGAAGTTTCACATGTGCAACAAAAATACTCTAAGTGTGAAATCTTCCGAAGCCAAGACCAACATCTTCCGAAGCCAAAGATGAAGTCTTCCGAAGCCTCGGAGACAAAGTCTTCTGAAGCTTCAAGTTCATGAAGACATATTTCTTCCGAAGACTTTTAGTAACATGCTTTATCTGTTGTACTGTTTCATAAAGCTGGACACCTTTCCGCTGTAACTCTGCAAGTCACCAACTAACATGTTTTGGTGAAAAGGTCCATGCTTTTGGTAACTGTACATTGAGGTCTTGAGTCTGTAACTTTCTACTTTATGTACTTTATCTTTTTTGTAATAGATAAGGATGTGAGCTATGGCATGTCATAGTCACTAGTCAAAAGAAAATCTGCCTCTTGACTCTACAATTGATATTGTGTGTGTCTAGTCAATTGTATCGAGCTGGCTTTCAAAGTATAGCCGACTGTAGGATGTTGTATAAGTATGTCATGTTCTTGTATCTTTCGAATATGCTTTGTAACACTTGTGATAGAACATAGAGAAGGCAATATACTGCATTCTTGAAAACCAAACACTTGTGTTTTTTTGTATTTTGTCTCATATATTACTTGTGTTATTAGTGTCACCACTTGGTTAATCCAGTTTACTGTTTGATCTAAGTTTAGTTTATCTCCTCTTTGTGTTGTTGTGTTTAACTCTACACCCTTCAACGATCCTGCATTTGGTATCAGATTTTTCCAGGCTCTTGATATAAGATCTCACCATCTTTAGATCCCTCACACACACAAATACTAAACTTTTCAAATGGCAGCCATTTCCAAAACTAATATGGAAAATGGAACCATGAATAAGTCCCCACTAATTACCCTTGATGAGTTTGACACCTGGTGTTTAAGAATGGAAGGTTTCATCAAGTCTCTTGATTCAAGAATATGGGAGTCTATTGAGAATGGACCTTTCATACCCAGCACACCTTCTGCTACTAGTGTTGGTCTGATCCCCAAAGATGTGGCTAACTACTCTGATGCAGATAGGAAGAGAGTAGAGATAGACAGAAAAGCCATGACAGGTCTTCAAACTGCCCTTCCAAACTCTGTGTACAGAGGTTTCAAGAAGTGCAAAATAGCCAAATAGCTGTGGGATGCCCTGAAACTGATCTATGAGGGTTCTTCTGAAGCCAAGGAGAACAAGAAGATCTCCTAAAGCAGTAGTTTGAAAACATCACCTTCAAAACAGGTGAAACCATGACTCAGCAGTACTTCAGGTATGTTGAGATTGTGGATACCCTAGTGGATAGAGGAGTTTCTCTTGAAAATAGAGACATTGTAAGGAAGTTCATGTCCTCACTTCCTAGGCAGTGGACACACTACTGTGTGGTGATCAAGAGAACTAAAAATCTCAAAACTCTTACTCTGATAGAGTTATATGGGATTCTCAGTGGCTACCAGATGGAGATGAACATGCAAGGTTCATCTGGAAACTCCAACAATCAAATGGGTTCAGCCCTACATGTGGTTGAAAGGGATAGCATAGAACCCAAACATCATCTCTTGTGCTACCCTAACAACTCACCCAAGGGTCCTTTCATTACCTTCCCAAAGACACCAAAGGAGAACTACACTCAAGGAAGCCTATTCCAAGAGATAAGCTATTCTCAAGCTTTTGTGTCTTCTGATGAAAGCTGTGGCAACTCTTTTTTCACTCTTGAAGACCTGGACTGTATCCATCCAGATGATTTGGAATTCATGGAAATAGTCCAGCAGATGGCTCTTCTCACTCACAGAGCCAAGAAGTTCTACAAGAGGACTGGAAGGAAGTTTCCAAGCAATGCAACCAGTGGAAAGTTTGGACTGGACAAAGGCAAAATCAAATGTTACAACTGTAAACTGATTGGGCACTTTGCCAGAGAGTGTAAGGCACCTAGAACAAATGGTGGCCAAACACAATCCAGACCAAACTACACTTACAAAGCTCTCCATAATGAGAAGTCAAAGCAGCAAGCTGCTATTGCTATTGAAGAAGGAGGCTTTGACTGGAGCTTTCAGGTGGAAGATGCCTCTCCAAACCAAGCACTGATGGCAGATCATGATGAAGCCAAGGTATTGGAACATCTCTGTAGTCCTGAATGCATTGCTAAAGTTAACAGGTACATGTCCTATAACTTGGAACTGAGATCTGATGTTGAGTCCTTAAACATTTTAAAATAATATTTTAGGAAGTCTGAAAATGATTATAAGCTAAGATAAAGGACTTAGAGAAAACCATTTCAGTTCTAAAACATGAACACACAGATATTAGGACTCAAATTAAAGATCTCATAACCAAGTTAACTAAGTGCCAGGCTGAGCTTGTGATCAGCAAAGCTAGGGCAGAAAAGAGTGTTCTTGAAGTGGAGACCTTCAAGAACATGATATCCTCATCCCTGCACAACAAGTGTGCTATCAAAACAGACAGGGACTGGGATCCAATAAGATAGCTCCTCCACACACAATCTTTTCAGTAAGATTTCCTAGGTGTGGAACTTGTGAAGATGAGCTTCCTCTCACAGATCCTATGAGTGAGGAGGATGAAGAAAAGATAGTCAAGAATCCCTCTACAAAGAGTGAAGAGGAAGATTCCAAGAAGGGCCACTATCCTTCTGAGGAGAAAGTGAAGACTATGATGACCAAGTCCATGAGAAAGAACTTGATCAGAAAGAGCAAAAGAAAGACAAGGAGGGCTCCAGAGATCAAGGATACTTTTGACTCTAAGCAGAAACAAGTTTTTATTTCTACAGGTTTAAACTGGTAGGGACTGAAGACATCAATCAAAACTGTTCTTCTAAGAGTTCTGGTTCTTATTCAACTCATCTCAGCAGCAAGAAGAAGACTGATCTACTGTGTATCACTGCTGCACAGCCTGGACCATCAATCTCCAAGCACAGTCCTCAGCCCAAGAGGACTGTCTCGGCATCTGCAAAGATGAAGGTGGAGAAGGGAAGTGACCAAAGACAGTCTTACTCTCAAGACAAGGCTCTTGTGAAGAAGAAAATGAATTCTGTTATGTGTGACAGCACCACTCACATCGCAAAGGATTGTCCCTTCAATCCTAAAGGTACTGTCCATATGGCCAAAACAAAGGCTTCAAAGAGTTCTAAGAAGATTCAAGCTTCGGAAGGAAAACCAGTTTCCTTCGGAAGTTCCAAATCTAACAAGAAGGGAAGTGGAAAATTCTCTCCGGATGAATATTTGGTCTCAGAAGAAAGGAGTTATTCCGAAGCATTGAAGTCTGCTGCAGTGTTTGCAGAATCTTCCGAAGGTTCAGTCATCAAAACTTCTGAAGCTCCAAAAGCTTCTAAAGTTTTCAAGGTCAAGTCCAAGAATCCAAAGGTGGTGTGGATGTCTAAGAAGGACCAAGTGACTGAGATTTCTCCATCAAAACCAGCTCAAGATCCTCTTAGTACAACCATAGGATCTATTACTTTTAAATTTTCTTCTTCAAGTAAGCCCAAGACAAGCAAGGCTTGGATTTCCAGATGTAACTAATCATTCTCTTTTGTGCAGGGACAGCTGAAGACAGACAGAAATGTCTGGATCATAGACAGTGGTTGCTCCAGGCACATGACTGGCAATAGATCACTACTCCAGAACATTGAAAGGATTGATGGAGGATCCTGTTGCTTTTGGAGGAGATGAAGGTGGTTGTATTTCTGGAAGCGGCAAGGTCATAAATGGTAAGGTCAGCATAGAAAAGGTAAACTTTGTAAAGGAGCTTGGATACAATCTTCTGAGTGTATCTCAATTTTGTGATCAGAGTCATAACATGCTCTTTACTAAGCATGAGTGCATTGTTCTTAAGCTTGGTGTGGTCATTCCTTATGTGCATATCCTGCTTAGAGCCCCCAGGAAAGGAAACATGTACAAGATGGATCTGCAAGAAACCTCTCCCTCTAGAGAAGTTTCATGCTTTCTGTCTAAAGCCAATAGTGATGAGTCTTTCCTATGTCATAAAAGAATGTGACATGTAAACTTTAAGAACATGAATAAGTTAATTAAGCATGACTTGGTAACGGGAATGCCAAAGAAAGAGTTTACAAGTGATGACCACTGTGTTGCATGCCTGAAAGGGAAGCAACATAAGGTATCTCACAAGCCTAAGGAAAAGAACTCAATCACTACTCCCCTACACTTGTTACATATGGATCTCTTTGGCCCCACGAGTGTAATGAGTTTAAGAAGGACCTTATACTGTCTAATGATCACAGACGACTTTAGAAGATTCACTTGGGTTTTCTTCCTTAGAACTAAGGATGAGACTCCTGAGATTCTAAAAAATTTCATCTTGAAGATTAAGAATCAATCTGATCACAAGGTCAAGATCATAAGATGTGATCAAGGAACCAAATTTAAGAACCATATCCTTGACACATTCTATGATGAAAAGGGTATTACAAGACAATTTAGTGCTCCCGAGACTCCTCAGCAAAACGGTGTTGCTAAGAGGAGAAACAGGACACTAATTGAAGCTGCAAGAACTATGTTGTCTGACTCTAAACTGCCCATCACCTTCTGGGCAGAGGCAGTCAACACTGCTTGCTATGTGCAGAATAGAGTTTTAGTAGTTAAGACTCATGGCAAAACTCCTTATGAACTTTGGCACAAGAGGAGACCTTTCATTGGTTTTCTCAGGTCATTTGGATGTCCTTGCACCATCTTGAATACCAAAGATCAAATTGCCAAGTTTTCTAAGAAATCAGATGATTGATACATTATTAGATACCATTCCCAAGCTAAGGCTTATAGAGTGTACAATCTCAGAACCAGAATTGTTGAGGAGTCAGCCGATGTGACTTTCAATGAACACACACCTTGTGTTACTGGTTCTGGTCCGGATTGGTTATTTGATCTTGATTAGGTTACCAACTGTTTTAACAAATCTTATGAGAATGTTTTAGGATCTACAAAAAATTTGAATATAGATGATCCTGATCTAAGAGTTAAGCTAGGAAGATCTTCAAGATATATATCTTCAGCTCCAGTTGGAACCACATCTGCAAATGAGGTTTCTATTAGCCCAACAATGACAAATTCAGCTGATACATCTGGTATGCCTTCAAATTCTAGATTAGAGGCTCTACAACCAGATAAGAACACCTCAACTGTGAAGAAAACAATGGTGATGGTGACAGTGATCAAGAATTTCTTGACGCCACTAACCACACCATAGATGAGAACATCAATGATGTCACACACTGCTTGGATCAAGTTTCACTTGAAAAGTGTGCTCATATGGTAGGAGAAACATCTACGCCAGATCAAAATTTTTCAAATTTAGATCTTTCTCAACAGCTTGCTGTGATCCCTCAACTTAGGATCCACAAGTCTCACCCTACCACAAACATCATTGGAGATGTTGTCTCAGGGGTAAAGACAAGAGGACAAACCCATGAAGCAAATGTTTGTCTTCACTCTTGTTTTCTATCCCAGATAGAGCCAAAGAAAGTTGATGAAGCTTTAAAGGATAGAAGTTGGGTTGAAGCTATGCAACAAGAGCTGCTTTAAGTCAAAAGGCAAAAAGTTTGGAACTTTGTCCTCTTCCTTCTGGGAAGACTACCATTGGAACCGAATGGGTGTTTAGGAACAAGAAAGATGATAGACGCATCATCATCAAGAAAAAAACTAGACTGGTTGTTCAAGGATACACACAAGAAGAAGGGATTGACTACACTGATGTCTTTGCTCCAGTGGCAAGATTAGAAGCTGTTAGCATATTCCTAGCATTTGCTGCATCAAGAACTTCAAGGTCTTTCAACTTGATGTGAAGTGTGCCTTTTTGTATGCAGTGATAGATGAAGAGGTTTATGACAAACAGCCACTTGGTTTTGTAGATCCTGATCATCCTAATTATGTCTGCAAGCTTGACAAAGCTCTCTATGGGCTGCATCAGGCACCCACGAAGTGGTATGAGACACTGTCTGAGTATCTCTGTAAACATGGATACAGGAGGGGTACTATAGATGGAACTCTCTTCATCAAAGGACAAGGAAAAGACATATTGCTAGTTCAAGTATATGTGGATGACATCATCTTTGGTTCAACTAATCCAAAACTCTGCAAAGACTATGAGAAGCTGATGAAAGACAGATTTGAAATGAGTGCCATTGGAGAACTCAATTTCTTTCTAGGAATTCAAGTGAAGCAAGTTGAAGATGGCATCTTCATAAGTCAGTCATAGTATGTTCAGGACATACTCAAGAGGTTTAATATGACTGACTGTAAGATTACTAAGATACCCATAGCCAGAAACCACTCTCTTGGTCCTGATCTTGAGGGGGAGTGTGTAGATGAGCATTTATACACGGCAATGATTGGGTCTCTTATGTATCTTACTGCTAGCAGGCCTAATATCATGTTTGCTACATGTATTTGTGCAAGATATCAAGCCAACCCTAAGATGTCTCACCTTATCACTGTCAAGAGGATTCTAAGATACCTCAAGGGTGCATCAAAACTTGGCCTATGGTATCCCAAAAATTCTGACTTCAATCTGTATGCCTATATAGATAGTGATTATGGTGGTTGCAACATGACTGCAAAGTCTACATCTGGGGGATGTCAATTTCTTGGTGGAAGGGTTGTCTCATGGTAATGCAAGAAACAATCTTGTGTCTCTGCATCAACTGCTAAACCTGAATACATTGCTGCTGCAAGCTGCTGTGCTCAAGTACTTTGGATTCAAAATCAGATACTGGACTATTCATTAAACTTCAAGGAGACTCCCATTCACATAGACAATAACAGTGCTATCTGAATCATAGAGAACCCTGTGTAGCACTCAAGAACAAAGCACATTAATATCAGGTATCATTAATAAGAGATAACTATGAAAAGGGATTAATTAAACTAGTCAAGGTTCACATTGATGAACAATATGCTGATCTGTTTACAAAGGCTTTTGATGAATAGAGATTTAAATATCTTATATCAGCTATTGGGATGATAAACTTTGAGTAAGCTTTTCTTAAAACTAATTCTTATTATTTCTTAAAATATGTGTGTCCTAAGTTGTCTAGTTCATCACTTTCATAACCTCATGTTTTCTTTGGATGAAAATTTCTTTTTGAAGACTTTTCTTAGATTTTTGGAAATTTTTGATACTTCGGAAGTTATGTTTTTAACATGGGAAGTAAATCATGCCTTCAAAATAAATGTTGGACCAAAAGAACCAATGAGCCGGAGCAGAAAAACCTTAAGTCCCACAGACGTCACAACAACTGCTGAAGTCCACAACGTCTGAAGACAAGTGCTGAAGACAAAGTCTGAAGACACAAGTGCTGAAGACAAGTCTGAAGACACAAGTGCTGAAGACAAAGTCTGAAGACACAAGTGCTAAAGACAAAGTCTGAAGACACAAGTGCTGAAGACAAAGTCTGAAGACACAAGTGCTGAAGACAAAGTCTGAAGACAAGTGCTGAAGACAAAGTCTGAAGACACAAGTGCTGAAGACAAAGTTTGAAGACACAAGTGCTGAAGACAAAGTCTGAAGACACAAGTGCTTAAGACCAAGTATCAGACGTTGTCACAACAGCTGAAGAGGTCTTCTTCACTAGTTGTGACGGTTTTCTTTCAGTAGTTTTATGTTTTTCTTTTCAGTAGTTTTGTAAAACGACTGAAGAGCTTGTTCTTCAGTCGTTGTAGTTTTAGTAGTTTCGTATCAGTAGTTTTATGTTTTATACTTAGCACTCTGATATGTTCTCAGTAGTTGTGAACATTTTAGTAGTTTGTTAAGTTTTAGTTATTTTTGTAACAAATCTGCCAGATGTCACTATCCCGTGATATCAGCAGTGATTGCACTCTATATAAGGAGTGTCAACCTAATTGTAATCGGTGAATGATTGAGTAGAAACATTTGATATTATTGAAACATTCCTTTGCATAGAAATATATTCTCTCTTTACAACCGTATTTGTTCTTAATGCATACGAATATCAAATTCTTGCTATAATTTGTCTAATTCTTGTTCTTATTCCGCTGCGTTACACTCTAATCCATCAAACTTGAGATCACTGATCCTGTCAATAAATAACTGTCTAAGAAGTTTACCTTCATAAAAGTTTTCAAACTTATCTTTCGAAGCTTAAATATTTGTCTAAGACACTTACTCACTTTTAAGGACCATTTACTTCCAAAGCAAAATTAACTCTCGGAAGCTTTGTTAGTTATACACAAAGCACTCAAGCTTTAATTTTCTTCCGAAGCAAAATTTTCAAATCTCTCAGAAAATTCTTCCGAAGTCAATTTAGCTTCGGAAGCTTTTTGACTTCCAAGAAAACTACTTTTTGAGCAAAAAGTAAACTACTTTTTGAGAGGTGGGACCGACATTCGGATTTCAAAGTATATCCTCTTTCATTAAACTTTATCTGAAATCCTTCTCACATATAAACCCAACGGTTTCCCCCTCTTTCTATCATCTGTTCTTCCTCCAAACCTAAAAACCCAAATTTCTCTCTGAAATTTCTTTCTTTCTTCTTCCTTCGTCCTTAAGCTACTTCAAAATGGCTAACCTTGTTCACAGAAATGATCCCAACTTTACCATGCAGCTACACAGACAACATAATCAAGTTGCTTTGTTATGCTCTGAGAATGATACTCATTTCTCAGAGGTTTGTTGTTTCTTGTCTCTGTCAAATTACTTCACCTCCCTCACCATTGATCCTCCACTCTATAAGGATCAGTTGCTTGAATTCTGGAAGACCTGCCAAGAGGTCATTATGGATGGGGAGAAGGCATTGTCTACCACAGTGTAGGGGAGAACAATCTTTATCACTCCGGCCATCATCAACCAACATCTTCAGCTGGATGATGAAGAAGGTGAGGTGTTCGTCCCAAAGGAAGCTGTTGATCATTCCTTTGAGCAGATGGGGTATGAGAGAGATTTCTCTGTAAAGACCTTTAGGAAAGGGAATGTCTCATCCCAATGGAGATTCCTGCTCCATGTGGTCATCCACAGCTTATCAAACAAGCATGGTGGATGGGACCAGATTCCTGAAGATCTCTCCTTCATAGTCCATGGAATGGTTCAAGGGATCAAATTCAGGTACTCTCAGTTTGTTTATACAAATTTGCTTGCTAATTTAGACTCCTTAGAATACTACATGTTTTCGAGATATGTCCATTACATTCTTAACTGTGAACTGGGCTCACAGTTAAGGAAACAGGTAACATTCTTAAATTGGGACAGATGAAGCCCGGCATCTTTAAAATATTGAGAAAGTCCATTGTTGGATTCTCTAGGGTAGAAACAGCCCTAGTCCCAAAAATGTTAGAGCTCATTGCTCAAGGTGACAGCCTAGCAGCACAAGCTAGTGTTGAACCCACACCTGCTACTTCCCAACCACCCACACAGCCTCAAATCTCCATCACCTACCAATGAAAATACAAACGAACCCCTGCTCAGACTATACAGTCTGTGGAGGTCCCCATATACTCACCCATACAGGAAGAAGTGGACACTTGAGCTCCCACTTCTCCTGAGGAGCAGACCACTCCCATCTCTTCAAGAGTCAGTGCTGAGGTTCCTCATGCTCAGCCTGATGAGCTCATTAGCCCTACTATAGATCTCAACCAACCCATTCCCAACCTTGACTTCTATACTGATGAAGATATAGGTTTCAGTGAGTATAATGAATCTCTCTTCTTTCCCTCTACTCAAAGAGAGATGAGTACCACTGAGTCTCCTATATCTATCCCACATCAGTCACCTACAACTGAGGTGGACACTAGTGAACCTGTTCAGGATGTCCATATGGAAGAGGCTCTCACTTCTGAAAGTGATTACATCATTAAGACCTCAACCATAGCAACTCAGCCCACTGACATCTTAACTAAGACTGCCAGTGAGTATAGGAAATCTGGTAGCTAAGAACTTAGAACTAGTCATGAGAGAAAGGACTCTGGTCCAATCTTCTCCTCCCCCAGTGATTCTTCTAATGAAGATGAGGGGGATCTGAGACTAAAAGTGCAAAAACTATCTAAAACATGCATTTACCTGGTCTCAAAGGTCAGTCACCTTGAATCTCAGGTGACTACCTTACAACACAGGATCAATGATCAGCAACTTGAGATTTCATATCTTAAGGAAAAACTAGTTGGGAGACCCTTAAGGAGAGCTCAACCAAGAACATAAGAACCTGTGGATGTGATTGACCTATCCTCCAGCTCACCTATGCAAGTGGGTGATGCTACCAAAAAAGGGGAGAAAGTCATTACAGCCACAGAACCTGGGAGTTCCTCCAAGAGAATAGACATTGAGGACTCACCATCCTCACTTGCAACTGTGCATTCTTAGCAACCTCCTCTAGTTCACATTGATGTGGACTACACAGACTCCTTCATACAGAGTCTGTTTAAGGATGGGATACTAAGGGCTATGTCACCTTCATCATCTTTCAATCACATTATTGGGTTGAGGTATGACAACAACATGAAGGCCCTCATCATCATAAGAGTTCAAGGACAGCAAGAAGTCTTCAATTTTCAGAACTTGGACTATTATGAAGGTCTAGATCTAGTCAACTTGCCACTTGTCAACCCAAGCCAATCAAGACAAGCTGACAGACTGGCTAAAAGAATCCAAGAGAAGATCATTGTAGAGTTCAGCCTAAGAAGGAGACTAAGGCAATCAAGCAATGTCATTGGTCAACTGGATGTTGAGGCAGACCCTAAGATTAGCTTCATAGGGGAAACCTTGACTGAAGGCCCAGTGACAGAACCTGAGAGCCCTGTCTCATCATCTCCAACTGTTGCAGAGATCCATACTTCTTTTGAGACACCAGCTGGTGAAGGTGCTTCTCAACCTCTCTCTGGCTTGAGCTCAGATGTTGCAACTAGCAATGAAGGTCAAAGCTCTCTCCACCTTTAGTCACAAAGGTCTGAGAGTGATAAAGGGAAAAGAAGGATGAAATCTAAAGAGGTTGAGGAGGAGGAGAGAGAGAGGAAAAGGAGGCTAAGGGGAGAAAGTTCCTCTACTGAGTCTCCAAGAGTCATAGAGTCTACAATCAGGGCTGCCCCTAGACTAGATACTCAGAATGATGAGTTAAGGGCAGTCAGGATCAACTAGCTGCGGACTAGGAACTATGACATAGATAATGTCATTTATCTCCCCTTGGATGAATTGAATGATCTGGTTGATCTGGAAAGGTCAAGAGAGAAGAAGGAGGCAGAAGATGCAGAACTCCTAGTACAAGTCAAAGAAGAGAAAAGAAGAAAAAGACTGTACAAAGGTATGCCTACCCTCTCACCAGTTCAAGAAAGTCTTGAACAAGAGGGTGTGGTTCAACAAGAACCTCAGGTAGATAAGGAAGAAAACAGAATCAAGATGATTAACTACCTGAGTGCCACAGGCCTCTATCAGGCAGATGCACTCCTTCCCTTACCTTATGACTATATTGAGTTTGAGTATTTAAAACAACTTGAGCTGGAGTTAGTCAAGGAAAGAACGACAACAAAGAAGAAGCTGAGGGAAGAACCTACAAAGTCAAGAGCCATCATCCAAAAGAGCATGAAGAAGTCTGCTAATAGGCAGAGGATGATGAGCTTCTTGAAGATGTATGGATTCTCCAAAAGGAGACTTGGACCCATGTCTCTATCCAATATGGATGAGCATAGCAGGGTAATCAAGCAGAAGATTAAGAGTGGTGAGCTCATTGACTTACACTCCACTCCAAGTCAGGCCCCACCTGAAGTGGAGGTAAGGTTGAACAAACAGACACAACACAACCCGGACCTCCTGCTAATGCTCAGCAAGCTTCATCTTCTGATCCACAGCAGGGTCAACCTCCCTCTCCCTCTAAACCTGAGAGAGAGGAAGTCCCAATTGAGAAAGACAGTGAAGATCAATCTGGTGCTGCAGGCCAGTCTTCTCAGTTAAAATTTGGAAAGAGAAGGAAAAGCATAGCTTCTAAACCAAAGTCTAAGAAGAAGAAGAAGCCTGCATCTCCTTCTGAACCCTAGGATGAATCAGAATAGCCTGAGGATGTGCAACCAGAGGAAGCTCAATCAACTTCAAGTTCAGTAGCTCCTCTAGCATCAGAAAGACCCATCTCGTCTTGGACATACACCACAAATCCATAAAGCTGGCATGTTATTAGAGATCAAGGCATTGAAGACTTCTATACATGGCAAGATATGTTTCAGTTGCCTCTGCATGACCTCTTTGACATGAGAAGACACTTTGATAGCCTGAAGGATCCTGATCATCTTATGAAGAAAGCGATGGTGATCATCCTAATGAGGACTGTTAATATCTGAAGTTTTCTAAATGTTTTCGTAGCATCAGCCAAGGGGGAGTTTATAGAGATTAATGAAGAGGCTGATGCAACCTAAACATATTTAGTCTTTCCTGCATGCTGCACAAGTGCATTAAAGTGGAATGCTTTGAAAGTTTCACATGTGCAACAGAAATACTCTAAGTGTGAAATCTTCCAAAGCCAAGACCAACATTTTCGGAAGCCAAAGATGAAGTCTTCCGAAACCTCAGAGACAAAGTCTTCCGAAGCTTTAAGTTCATGAAGACAGATTTCTTCCGAACACTTTTAGTAACATGCTTTATCTGATGTACTGTTCCATAAAGCTAGACACCTTTCCGCTGCAACTCTGCAAGTCACCAACTAACATGGTTTGGTGAAAAGATCCATGCTTTTGGTAGCTATACATTGAGGTCTTGAGTCTGTAACTTTCTACTTTATGTACTATCTCCTTTTTGTAATAGATAAGGAAGTGAGCTACGGCATGTCATAGTCACTAGTCAAAAGGCAATCTGCCTTTTGACTCTACAATTGATTTTGTGTGTGTCTAGTCAATTGTATCCAGCTGGCTTACAAAGTATAGCGGCTGTAGGATGTTGTATAAGTGTCTCATGTTCTTGTATCTTTCGAATATGCTTTGTAACACTTGTAATAGAACATAGAGAAGGCAATACACTGCATTCTTGAAAACCAAACACTTGTGTTCTTTGTGTTTTGTCTCATATATTACTTGTGTTCTTAGTGTCACCACTTGTTAATCCAGTTTATTGTTTGATCTAAGTTTAGTTTATCTCCCCTTTGTGTTATTGTGTTGTAACTCTACACCCTTCAATGATCCTGCTGTTTATATGTGAAAAGAATTTAAGACAAAGTTAATGAAAGAGGAAAAAATTTGAAATCTGGATTTTGGTCCCCCTCTGAAAAAGTAGTTTGCTTTTTGCTCAAACAGTAGTTTGCTTGGAAATCAAAAGTCTTCCGAAGGTAAATTGTCTTCGGAAGTTTAAACGAAAAAGCTTTCGAAGCTAAAATGACTTCAGAAGAATTTTCCAAGAGTTTTGGAAAATTTTGCTTTGGAAGAAATTAAGACTTGGATGTTTTTTTGAAAATAACAAAGCTTCCGAGAGTTAGTTTTGTTAGGATCTTGTATTTTAAACGAAATACAAACTGATTAACGTGTAAACCAAACCAAATAGTGCGGAATCCTATTTGATTGGCGATGCAATCAGTGAGAACGCATGTAGAAACAATAAGGTATTGAATCTAAAGTTAAGAATCGATTAGGAATCGATCTGCAGCGTTCTATTGGAGTACGAACTTGGAGGCTTCTGGACGGCTCGGGTACGTCTGGAGTCGAATAGGAATGAATGCTTACGTTTTTCCACAAATTAGGTGGTATTTATAGGTTAGGGTTGCTCATTTGGCCGACAGAACCATTAGTATGGTTCATTCGTGCGATTGAGCCATGCAGTTGATCCATTCACACAGCTGAGCGTTCAGTCGGGCGACTGAGTCAGTCGCATGAAGTTGTTCAGGCGTATGGACTATTTAGGCGCATGGACACTCAGTCGCATGGCCATTCGGATGCATGACCACTGTTGGGGCGCATGGTCCAGTCGACGCATGAGAACTTCACTTCACCAAGTTTGAGTGTATTCAATATTATAACATTATGCATAACACTTCAAACAATCACAACCTATATATTACATCAATATGCGTTAATCACCTCATTAATGAAATATTAAACATTATAAACACAACCAAACATTTTGTATTTCATTAAGTACCCAATAGTTACATAAAGTGTCAGACATATACATTCAGATCGGGATCTAGATACATATATGTATCAACAAACTCCCATTGGACCTAGATTTATCTAATGTCTTACCTTCTACATCACCTCTTCATACTTCTTGTACTTTTCATCTCTTGTGACTCCTGCATGTATCAAACGCAAAGCAAAGTCTTTTGACATTTTGGAATTGGAGGGCTTGTATAATATCTTGCGGGTCATAGAATAGTGGCCAGTTCTATAATGTGTAGACATCATTATCAAACAAGTTAGTGAACCACATTGGGTCAAAAACCCTGATGATATCCATTTGTCCCTCTTTATTAGAACTTTGACCGCCTCCCTATTTCTCCAATCATAGTACCACCACTTAAAGTGTGGAGTGAAGTCCTGTGGCATTTCCCTGAGAGGGATTCTAGACATTGTTCTTGGGGGACTCCACTTCAGCACTATCTTGGGCTTACCAGTGATGGAGTCAACATCAGATCGTCTGATATACCTCGTAGGTTGTTGAGGTTTGAATTTGACTCACCTGGTGTGGTACTCTTTCTTTAGGGCAGCCTCAAACCAACCTGACATCTTCCTGGGTCAGCATATAAATAACTTCAATTTCACCAGCTGGTTGAGCTCTGACAGGATCAGTGATCACAAGTTTGATGTTTCAAAATATAACGCAGCGGAATACAACCACGAATTAGACCAGTTGTAGCAAGCTAACGATATATGTGAGCATTAAGATCGCATACAGTTATAGGGAGAGAATATGTATTTCTGATTTCTAGGAATGTTTATAGATGAGGAATATTTCTAATCGAATCAATCATTCATTCCATTCAATTCCTCATTCATTCAATCATTACAATAGGTTGTCACTCCTTATATAGAGTGCAACAGTCACTGCTGTTATCACGGAAAGTGACAACTGGCAGATCCAATACAGAAATAACTAATTCTTAACAAACTACTGAAATGTTCACAACTACTGAGAACATATCAGCAAGTTAAGTACAAAATATAAACTACTGAAACTACAACGACTGAAGAACAAGCTCTTCAGTCGTTTTACAAAACTACTGAAACATAGAAAATAAACTACTGATATCACAACTACTGAAGAAGTACTCTTCAGCAATTGTGACAAACTACTGAGGCTTCAGTACTTGATCTTCAGACTTTGACCTTCAGGTGTTTTATCAGCTGATGACTTCAGTAGATGTCATCAGCTGATGTCTTCAGTCTTTGTCTTCAGACTTTGTACATCAGTTGTTGATCTTCAGCACTTGTGAACTCTTCAGCTGTTGTACTTCAGTACTTTGGTCTTTCAGCTTCAGCACTTGTGTTCTTCAGCTGTTGTACTTCAGCACTTTGGTTCTTCAGCTGTTAGGTCTTCAGCACTTGATCTTCAGTCGTTGAAGTCTTCAGCACTTGTCAAACTACTGATGAGGCTTTCAGCAGTTGTTGTGATACCATGTGGGACTTAGAGGTTTTCTGATCTTGGCTCATTGGTTCTTTTGGTCCAACAACTCCCCCTGAACCAATGCAGCCAAAACCTCTAACTTATTTATGCTCCCACTTATTGATGGCAAAAATGTTGGTCTTTTTCCTTCTTGATCAGTAGAGAAGATGACCCATGTAAGCTCCGGCCTGGGAAGAACCTCAAATATTTGTTTGGCAGAGTATGAATGGGAACTCTGTTTTGGGGAACAGGACACAGAGTTGTTATCCCATCATGAGATTCACTTCCCCATAATGAGTCTGTACGACTCTCTTGTGTAGCCTCAAGGAAGGTGATTTGTTCCTCCATGGTTAGCTCTTCAGCACCTCCTTCAAACAATGATTCCGGCCCAAATACTCAGACAGGTATTTGGCCTGTTTCCCATTCTTTAGCTCCACAGTTGTTATTATTCTGTAAGCAAACTCATCCGTGATTACCCTCTAGGAACAACTGGAGCTCATTTTTCCTGACTTCCTCAAGCCTTTGTAAACTAACCCCTTTTTCACTATTTTGTTTTCCAACATCTTCTGAGGGGTTAGATTAGCTTTGTAGGCCTTCTTGAAGTCTTCTAGGATTTCCCAGGGTGAAACTACAAAGACCAGAGAGATCACTTCATCTACGATCTTTTCACCTGGCCAATGTATCTCCGAGGTATATTGTTCTTATGAATTCTTTGAGAGACCCTGGGATCAGGCCAAATCCTCACTCTTTCCTTTTGATATTGAAAGGTGCCTGAGAGTGTAAAGTCTGAGGGCTTGCTCCTTCATATTGATGATGGAAGATGTGGCTGCATAAGCTTTGTCAACTCTCTTCAGCAATTCCTCATCATGCTGTTTATGAAGCTCTTCTTCTTCTAGCTTCACTTTAACCATTTGTCTCTGGACTTCAGGAGTAATTGCTGAGGAGTGACTTGTGGCCTTAGGCAACTGAATCACAGCTGGAGCGGCAGCCTGTCTTCTTCATCTTCGTCATCGTCTTCTAGCCTCAATATCCTTCTCTTCTTCTTCAAGGGTATATCATCGGCTATGGTTTTGAGGTAAGGGAGTTGGTTTGGTGGGTTGTGTTTTGGGTGGTTTTGGTGTGGGAATGTTGACAGGCTGTTCTAGCATCCTTGAGGTGAGTGTGGCTTTTGATTGCTTGGCTAGCTCATCCCTGCTCCCAGCACCCGCTTCATTCAAAGCTTCAATGACAAGCCCCTTAGTATATACTTCAGATGAACAGATCTTGGTGGTGATTGCCAAGATACTGTCCCTGGACCAAGCTTTGATTTCAAATCATTGATCTTCCAAGATATTTTGCAATAAATCTTATCATGATTTCAAGCCTTTCTCTTTCTAACACTTCATAACTTGCCCATCTGTTCTGGATTTCTTCAATCTCTAGTCGTCGAATCTCAGAGTCAAGTTTATTGGTGTCATGGCCTTGCCTAACAGCTGATCAATGATGTTGTCCATTGATCTACTGTGTTCGGCATCAGCCTCTTTTATCAGTAGCTCCAAGGCTTTATCTTCAGCAATGTGCCATCCAGCACCTTTCTTTCGCTTGTAGGTGAGCATTGGGTTGCTGTTCTTTCTCCTCCTTTTGGGCTTGCTTCGCTTCCTTCTTTTCCCTCGGATCTTTTCCTCTTCTTTTCTTTCACTGCAGTACTCTCCCCCTTTTTGGGTGCATTGGAGGAAGGGGTTGGTACCGCAGAAAGAGTCTTTTGGACAGCAGCATCAACCAAGGGCTGTAATGTTGAGGAAAGCCTCTCATCAAGGGCTTTGATCACTATATCAGTGATTATGGGGGTGATGAGAGGGAGGCAAGTTTGGAGTACAGCACCTATTTGCTCAGGAGGGTTCTGTTCCTGAGAAGTAGGGCCTGAAGCAGAGGTAGGTGGTTGATGTTGGGGTGGCTCTGTGTTTGGGAAACCTTCAAGGGAAGGTGCCATCTGTGGGTGTATGAGGGTGGCAGATGGACTTGCATCCTGAGACATCTTGGCCAGCAGCTCTTTGAGTCTGCTAACCTCATCCTCTAGAATGGTGTTTTGAGCAACGACATCATAGAAGAAGCTCAGGTCATCATCAGTTATACTGAATCACCTGACCTCCTGCTTAGAGCAGGATTTACATGCACTGGGTGTAGACCAGTTGGTGCATGTGCCCCTTGTGCTTGGTACTGGGGACTTCCAGCCTCAGGACAGTGTCCATCATCAGCTGTTGCCTCTAGGGAGGTCTTAGCAATGTTACCAGCCTCACTCTGGTCATGTGCTGAGTCAGAGAAGGTGGCAGCCTCACTAGATATTCTAAGCTCCTTGTCTACACCAGGAGATAGAATTGGGAAACCCCTGTGCTGGGGTTCTCAGGTGCACTGTGTTCCTCCCCCTCAATTGTAGAGGAATTCCCAGTAGTAAGTGGTTTCTGGGGAGGGGGTGAGGAGTGCAATTGAGTCAGCACTTGTGCAACTATTAAAGTCGGGCTGTGAGGGGCGGTTGTTTGGGGTAAGGGGGTAGAAGCAGTGTGCACCTGGGGTGGATGGTGCTCTTCAATGGCAATCTCCTCAAGTGAGGAAGATCCCAGATAAGTAGGTGCCCCTTGGGTTACTGCAGGCTCCTGTTGAGAGGAAGCCTGAGCGGCTGTGGCTGGAGGAGTCATTGTATCCACTAGGGGGTTTGGACTAGTGGATATATCCTGCGTTTGTTGTGCAGGAGCATCCTCAGGGGACTCAATTCCCTGAGAAGCCATCTTGGGTTTCTTTTTGGTGGGTTTGGTGGGGACATTGGATTTGGAGGTGGTGGCTGTGGGTTCCAGCTGCGTGGGTTTTCGCAGCTTGGCAGCCAGTTTGAGTGTCCGGTCAGAGTTGTGCCGGGAGTATACTTCCGGCAGAACAGCCGTAGCAGGGACTCCCAAGCCAACAAGTCCCTCAGCATTAAGCTGATCTATAATAATGGCCATTATGAACCGTGGATAGAGTATCCAACGGTTGGCAGTTAGTTTTTGAGCCATATCTTTGAGCTCTGAAAATATTAATTCTGAAAAGTTCAGTGGTTGTTGCTCAAGGATAGAATACATTACCTGCTGCCATTTGGTGGACATTTGATCCCAAGACGATGTCTTAGGGGCCAAACATACATTGACCATGTGAAAAATCAGGCGCTCAGCGTCATTAAAGTGTTTCTTCATGATGGTGGTGGCACTGAGATCACCTTGATATCCATGCTGAGCAATGATAGATCTATGGTGCCCTTCGGATATCCAGCAGAGAGGTAGCATCACTCAGTTGAAGAATTTACGGATTGTTGCAGGAGTAATCACTACTTCTTTGTTGTTGACTACTGACCGGAGGGATCGTGTGTTGCTCTCCTCAGTTGTAACAATAATGTTCATCCAAAATTGGTTCAAGGATTCGGCATGTAAAACGGGGTTCAGAAGGAATGCCTTGTTGTATTGGGACTGAACCATAAGATCGATAGCAGTATCGAACTTAGTCCAGATCGGCGATTTTGTGAGGTAGGCAACACAGTTGTGTCGCGGTTTAATTTGCATAGACGCCATGGAAATTTTTGGAGAGGAACGTTAGGTTTGAAGAAGATAAAGCATGGAGAGCTCAGGTTAAGGGTATTTTAGGGTACGGGTGAGGAAACGACTGAAGGATGTGGTGTTAGTCATCAGTAGTTTTAAACGACCGTTGACATGGTATTATCCTTTCAGACGTTGAAAACAGCTGAAGTCGCGGTGTTAGAATCAGTAGTTTAGAAAACTACTGAAGACCGTGGTTTTGACTTCAGATGATTGAAACAACTGAGGACATGGTGTTTGTCATCAGTAGTTATGAAACTACTGAAGACAGTGGTTTTGTCAGCAGCTGTTGTAAACAACTGAAGACTTGGTATTGGTCATCAGTAGTTATAAAACTGCTGAAGACGTGGTTTTGCTTCAGTTGTTTAAAATGAAACAGCAGTGGTACAAACGACTGAGGAGAAAGTTCTCTTCAGCTGTTTTCGTCAATTCTTAGCTGTTCAGCTGTTTCAAACTGTCCTCAACATTCATCAGTCTTATGGCTGATTTCAGTGTTTCATAGGACATCAGTACTTATCTGTTTTTACTGATTGCAGTAGTTATGACTGCATCAGTAGTTGTAACTACTTCAGTAGTTTAGAGCAGATGAAGTACTTCAGTACTTGTGAGAACTTTTAGCCTTCAGTAGTTATAAAAACTACTGAGGTTAAAAGAGCTCATCAGTACTATATGTGACAGGCACTCAAGATCATCAAATGAATTACTGAGATCATCAGTAGTTGTCACCTATTCTAGCTGCAGCATACCAAGCCTTAACACCAGGTTTTGGAAAGTTGAACTATCCAAAGGCTTAGTAAAAATGTCTGCAAGCTCATCAGCACTGGGCACAAACTTAGGATCAATCAGACCTTATTCAAAACAATCCTTATAAAATGATGTCTGATCTCTATATGTTTGGTCCTAGAGTGCTGGACTGGATTTTTGACAATGCAAAGAGCTGAAGCACTATCATAACAATGGAGTCTTAGTCTTGTAATGCCATAATCCAAAAGTTGGTTTGAAGCCAGAGTACCTGAGATGTACAGCTTGCAG